>JAQQSE010000050.1:1800000-2054323 GCA_035772565.1 Antheraea assamensis | reverse complement strand
TTCACTGTACAGATTTTAAATTAATTTTGTACACTGGATTATATGTCATTTCAAAAATGATATCTATAAACTGAGTACTAATATCTCGGAAATAATTGAATGAACCCATATTTTAATGAGATAAAACAACGAGTCAAAAATATTTGTTGCATAAAAAGCGCGCAAAGCCATGGGCTAATTCTAGTATATTCATATATCAAATCTAAAGAACATTACTGAAAATATATGAACACGCACTAAACTTTTCGGTCAATTATTGTACTAGGAATGTTTCTTACGACAAGACGTAATGAAAACAGTTGTGCTATTTTGTACGAATCAATTACTTAAAATTTAATTATAACATTGCCCATTTAGTACGTAAAACTACACAAATATACTGAAATCTCAGTGCTTAGCTGTATCATACAAGATGTAGGAGTAATATTGTAATCTTCAGTTAAAAGTGTATTAAAATTCGGTACGTACTTTACAAATAAAGGTACAACAAAGATACGAACTATGACTTTGTTTTATTTTAAATATTGTATTTATAGAGTGAAGAAGGCCTTAAATTATTATTATATAATTGGCTACTGTGGAATCTAGAATTTACTAAATTAAGTAATTTAATATCATGTATATGTACATATTTCGAATTATTCTAAAGTAACTGATAAACTGACATCAGAAACGTAGTGCACAGTTCGGCTATATTATTATGTCATTTGTTAAATGGAATGTATTCGGGTCATTGAACACTCGACTCGGTAAACGCTTATGATGTAATGTCGATATCAACTGAAAATAACGATCGTTCATGTTGCGGGTGGCGACAAAGGCCGAGGGGAGCGGGGGGCAGGAGGCATTGCGCGGGAGCAGGGCAACGGACATGGTATAACGTGTTGGCGGGAAATACGTTCTTGTGCAGGGTGTTCCTTGTCGTTATGCGCTAGACATTAATACTACTCAGTTTACTTCATGTTGTTAAGATATATGTGTACTTAATTATCTCTAGGAAAGTTACTGATAATTGGTACGAAATGGTAATGAATATAACGATAATGAAATGTATGGTATAACTGTTATAAAACCAATAAATAGATTTATATACATATTGGCTACTACCCGTGAGTTGCTATGCGTGAAAAAGTTTCTTTCTCTTTGTTACCTTCTTCGTTGCTGGATAGATTGTGAACGGTTTTTCTAATTTGTTTAATTGCATTTTTGTCTTGTACAGTTATATCTTTACGAAACATTTTTTTTGTATCCTGTAATACTAAACCTGTCATATCTTATAAGATAATCATAGAAAATTATGCGATGCAATTGACAATAATTGGATTATTCAATAAGAATTAATTACTATGTTCAAAATATTGTTGCACTAATAACCTTAATATTTTTTTATAAGTATTAAGGTTATCTTTGGGTGATAGACATATACCTTCGCAAACTTTCTGTAAGCGTTTCAAGATAAACATTTTTGTTCTATGTTATTTAGATATAACTCAAGAAGCTTAATAATTAAAAGATAGCGTTAGAGATATGCCTATATTTTAATGCAAGAAAAATATAACACAGATATAAAATTTACATAAGTAAACATATTTATAAGGTAGCAGTTACGATTAACTACAACAATTCGCTATGATCGGTTTATCAACATTTGCATATTGGTCGCGACTCCAGTCAAATATTTATATCTATAGCTAGCTCTGCTTGATTACAACAAACACTGCAGCTGATACCAAAATGCGATAATCATGACGTAACAATATAATGAGTTTTTATATGTGAGAATTATTAAAATTATAATAAAAAACTGATTAAAATTCAGTTTTGTATATTTAATAGTATGAGCTTTACAAATATACTATTAGTATTGAAATTTATGAAAAAAAAACATATATAAGTTTTATGGTAAAACCATTTTTTTTTTCTTTCATTGTAATTAAAAGATAATATTAAGCTTAAAATAATTTTTTAAATCCAGTGTCAAGGTCACGTCAAAAGTTTCTGAACAAACTCAAAAACGTATGCCGGAACGATATTTATTTGTACTCACCATGACATGCAAGTTTTAATCAACACGTGTGTAGAAACCGTTGATATTAGTCTCGTGAAATTATTTCACGCGCACAATACGATCAATAATGGCGCTAACCTAGGGATGAGATTGTTTTGTACATAAAACTGATTAAGCTTGAAGTTCATTATAAATAACTAATTTTAATAATATTTGCAATGTTTATCAATACAATTGAAATAAAACCTGCCCCTGTAGTATATTTATACTAACCGCTGAGATATTCTAGACATTTTCCAGAGAGAAACTTCGCAATATATATGCGGGTATATAAGTACCCCAGAGAACCTCACAACATGCTAATCAAAAAATTTTACCCGCGTAAATATGACAGGGTGATGTAACGTTGCTCGATGACGCAATCGCGGAGTTATAGATAAAACACTATAACTGGTAGATTATTACATCGTAATTTAACCCTAATGCTAATAAGAGCTATGTGTTAATTACACCGTAGTATCATTATTTTATAACAATTAATGTAAACACTTCTCAATTATTCCGTCATGGGATCACGTAGTTAATTTTATATTGTACGTTAAATTGTAACGATAGATAAATAGACATTGAGATTGATAAGATGTAATGTGTTGCTTAACATTACGTAATTCATTTGATAACATTCTCTTTAATTTTGTACAGGCTTAGGTTTGTTAGAATTAATGTTTAATTAGTAATTATAAAAGAAATAAAAATGAGCAATTATAACGTATTTCAAACTTCATTGGTCTATGAATAGTGTGATTATTAACGATAGTTATATTAAGTTTTTACTGTTTTAAACATTGTATAGACAAAAAAACTAAAACGAAACTAGATACTGATATTTAAAAAAGCTTTGTTTGAACGCATGACGCATTGAATAAACTGTTTTCATAAATAAAATTGTACTACAATAATGTTATATTTCTTCATTGCACCCAAGTAGCAATGTAATAAATATTAAAACTGACATCATTCTGATTGAGATACTCTTATAAAAATATGTTACATGCATCAATATGTCTAAGCTTAGACGTCTATTCGGACACGATTACCAATAACAATAAACACTTTATAAAAGTAAAGATATTTGGTAGTGAGTAATCAACCGAATATTTCATAATATCTCTAAACAGTCTTTCGCGCCTAAACAGAACAAGCGCATCTTTTGTCCTTCCCGCCTCTGCCGCTTTCATGCCCCTTGTGCTGAGTAATTCGACGGTTAATCAGTATGACGTCATAATGTAACTGAACAAATTCTTAACATTTTGAGTTTTAAATTACCTAGACGTACGTTACGTTTAATAATAGAATATTATTTTTTAGAACATGAACATAACCAGTAATGGTTTTAAAAACTTTTCAAAGTATTGAATTTTAATAACATGAGGTATAATTCAGCAAGCAATTCCCGCCAAAACATTATCGCTGTGGTGCGGCCAGGGGCGGGCCTTCCCTTGCCAGTGAGCGCCAAAGACAAGCCAACGGTTTTGTAATGGTCGAAGTTTATTCACCTCACTTTCAGCTGTGCCTATTATTACGTAACGATATGACCGATATATGCAAAACATTCTTAGACTTAGACTTTATTGTTTGAAGCAACAAAGATAATTTCTATTTATAGCGGATAGTAATTAAATATTTCTTTAGTAATATTTACTTATAGCTGATAGGAATTTACTTTTTTAGTAAATTTTGAATTCTACTATTTTTTCGTAATAAACAAGTCAATAAATGCGCTTCAAATGTAACAACACGTAATGGGCTACAGAAAAATATCAAATTGATATAGAGTCAGTGTGTCTAATTGATAAAATATTATTTTTGAACGCATTGCGATCTAAAATAAATATTACAGAATAAAGACGTTTCTCGAGTCGTCTCTGTATCTGTGAGTGCTAATAAACTATGTATTGGATTTTAATACATTATTCCCGTAGTCCGGTGAAACTGTAGCGGCCTTAACAAACGAACAGTGCAGCCAGTTCCAAAACAAAAAAAAATTATATCTATAAATAATATTGAAATATTATAAAACAATGTCACTTTTCGATACGGTTTTCAGTATCTTTTTAATAATTTATTTCAAATAGTTTAATGTATTATATATGTATATTATATTTATATAAAATATATATTTATATTCATAGAAATAGATAGTAATTTATAATTACTATGTTGAAATGTTGCAACAATGTCTTTTGTTTCATGAGTGTTATATGGATTCATGAGCGGACTTCTTTTTCTGATTGAAATTTTACCTTACTATTTAAGTCTTCTGATTCTGATACAGATTATAAACTTTCTTTCCTTAATTTTATCGTTGTTGCTTTACCCACACATATATCACTACTTTAAAGTTTTCATTTTAGGTCTCATCGCAATCAGTTCAGCCGATTCGAAAATTAGTATGGACACATAATAGAAGACTTTCATTTATACGGGTATCTACACCAACATCTTTTCGATAAAATATACTAACATGTGCATCACAGGTGTATAACAGATTTTTTATGCTTTGATAATTACAGCTCATCGAGTTTAAAGAAGCTTCTTAATTATTTTTGCACACATAATTTTATTTGTGTTTTCGTAATTTTAAATCTCTGGAATCGTAGTATCACAATAAATTATGAAAAATTCCTAATCTTTACTTCCTTATTTTTACTAGCATTATAAATGTGACGGTGAGTTTGTTCGTTCGTTATGTTTTCACGCCTAAACGGCTCAATCGATTACCAGGATATTTTGCATACTCATTAACAGGAGTACAGAAAAGGACATATGGTAAATTTCGTCCCGAAAAAAGTATTGTTGCTGAAGGATAAATCAAATCTACTTTAAGATTGACGAAGCCGGAATCAAAACCTAGTTGTATATTATTTTGATAACAAAACGGTGTTGTTTTATTTTCATTATAATTAAAAAATATATTAAACATCAAATAACTTTTTGAATCTAATCTGGTCTAATCTAATCTAGACGTCAATGATTTCTGAAAAAACTATAGTGCGTATCCGTCACAATGTTTATTTTAACTGATACATCACGTATAGCTGCTTTAGTCAACACAACGTGTAGACTTCATTCATACTATCAAAGTAAAATTCTTTTAACGTAATTACGTCACCAACAATATATAGCCGCGATAAGCCATGCCTTCGCGACCGTTAGCTAACTAGACGGTTGGCGCGAAATTTAATTTAACAAGCCGCGGGAAATTCTACCTTAATAATTCGATTATTTTCTTGTTTGTAACATATTTAAGACTTAACAAATACCCCAGTTTTGCACAGGCATAATGTACTAACGATGAATTATAAGTACGCAATATTTATAGATTACCAAAGACAAACAAGTTTTGTAGTAACCTTCACCCAATACTAATTTAGTTAGTATAAGTCATTCATGCAAACAATATGCCAAGATGGACAATTTAAACATTCTATACCAGTATATACCAGTTATATTTAGTTACCTAGATATACATAATTGGATAAGGATTCATTTATTTAATTATCAAATACAACATACACAAAAAAAAGTATAAAATGCGTCGTGGTGGTCGAGTAGTTTGACCAGTGGAATACCAATCCGATGTCCGGCAAATCCGGCATATACCAATGAATTTTTCTGAATTCACGAACAATTACTCATTCAAATTGGTGACACTATCGGTTAACTGTGAAGGAAAACATCGTGAGGATATCTGAATCTGAGAAATGTTCTTTTAGTACCTCTGTATGTGGAAAACATAGAACTATGGATTTCTCAGAGTTTAATTAAAATCACCAATACATCGTGGGCTGGCGTAGTGATTGTGGCCATGCCTTCAATCAGAATGAAGCCATTCGCCTTGTAGTGTGTCTCTTACAGGCTGATGATAACAAATTACTTTATAATAATTTGTAAAAGATAAAAATGTTCACTTTTTGGTTACCTTTATGAAATAGATCATTGATTTATATGAATATAATATACATATAATATTTCAAATATTAGTGAAAACCGTATCACAATCTTTTGCTTTGATAATTCAGAGGAGCTAAAAAAACACAGATAAGCGCTTTGTTCTTTAATAGTTGTTTATATGCTATATGTTTCAATAAAAACAAAATTTTAGACTTAAATTTATTGAAGTAATTTTTAAATAAACTTCATTTTTACTTTTACAACTTTTCTTATATGTTTGAGGACAAATTTGTAAGTAGCGTCAAATATCTAAAAAATATTGTAGACGTTATTTCAAACTGTGAACCCTAAACATTGAAAAATATACGATGTACGTAATTAATTATTTGCATAAAACTAAACTTAGAAAAAATCATTTCAGAAAGTCACTCAGACATTTCAGATTCTTATCTAATTACTATCCACTTACTTTGATTATATATGCCGAAAAAAAAATTAATACATTCTCTTGACTTTTAAAGGATTTACCTTGTAACCACAATAGTGACTGATAATAAATATTAATGTGTTCAAAAGCATAAATACTTTAAATATATAGTGCGTCTGCCACACCACACTCATAGAGACTTGGTAAAAGATTTTGAAACTGTTTTAGTAAAGCCGTGAAGGCCTATGAGGCTAATAAATTAGTTAGCTTCGAAAAAAATATTTTCAAACTGAAACGAGAAGCTAACCTGGCGAACTTATAAAATGAGCTGCCACATTGCTATAGTTTCCGCAGGACATTTTCCTTCGAAGTACTCACTGACGTGGTATTTGAATACGCGAGTGATGAGAGTGATGAGTCAGCTCCGCGTGTTTTATTATAATTTGTTATTTAGTAAGTACCTATGACTACGTTGTTTACTAAAATGTAATGATTATATGTGTTTGCACAAAGT
Source organism: Antheraea assamensis (assembly GCA_035772565.1). Taxonomy (NCBI): domain Eukaryota; kingdom Metazoa; phylum Arthropoda; class Insecta; order Lepidoptera; family Saturniidae; genus Antheraea; species Antheraea assamensis. Next base: position 2,047,420 of record JAQQSE010000050.1, on the reverse strand, counting down.
CTATTCCCAAATCTATTTACTATTAGATAAAACTTTTACTTAATATTCCCTAAATTTAAACGTTACTATGTGTATTGATATTGATAGTGTTGTGAAACAAAACAAGTTGTGCAGCAAAGCAAATAAAACTTATAAATTATGTATCATAAATTTCAATAATATATAAGTAGTCCGATTTTTTTTTACTTACATCAATTTAACATTTGTTTGTTTCAGTATATTAAAATCTCAGAGCGTAGCTGTATCATATAAGATGTAGGAAAAATATTATAATCGTCAATGAAAAGTGTTGTTTCTTTTCGAACTGACTACACTGTTGGTCTGGCAAGGCCTCTACAGTTTTATCGGACAACTAAAGGGAGCGCTAAAGGCACTCACCTGATTTTATATAGGCAACCATCACAGGGGCGCACGGTGCGCCTGGTCTTGAATTGTCACCGAATATCCCGAGTCGAACTAAGCTAACTGTTATTTCATTTAAATATGAATTTGTGAAATATAGACGTGTACCATGCTCTATATCTGACTATTAAAACTACTACTAAAACTGACTAGTAAATTAATGTAAACTAACTCCGTTCGAAAAAGGGATAAAAACAAATCCAAGCAATATGTGTACCTACATGTGTGTATGTGCACATGTGTGGGGTGATCTGTGTTGTGTTGTAATAACTAGTGTTTGAAAATTTATTCAGTGTCACTATATTTGCGCAAGCAACGTGCTCGAGGGCACCATTCCGGAGGATCAGACCTCGGCTTGAGGCAGCTGCTGAGGGAGGCCTAGGTATGTGTGCTGGGGCAAAATTCACTATATGTGATTACTTGGACATGAGCTGGAAATTAGCTAACGAAATTTCTTCAGGAGGATCGGTGAAAATAAATCGCGGACGTCTTTTGCACCGCGACGCGTCGGGTACGGTGTTATAAGTTGCGGCGGATACCACCTAACGAACTGGGATGATACATAGCGCTATCGAAAAAACTAGTTGTGAGTGTTTTGACGTACTCCCAAATAGACGGCATCTCCAGGTCCCTATGGAGGTTGACTCTCCGGGTGTATTACGGGGTACCTACCGCTTTACGTAGAAAACAGTTCTATAGCTTTTGTAATATTTCAAAGTTATACCTTGACATATGCGCGAGAACAGGACAGCTATATGTCAGAATAGGATGAATACACATCTTATACAAGGTAGTCTTATGTCTGAGGGATATTTTACTTTTTGAGCATATTAACGGATGTAAACGACCCAAAACCATAGCGGTTTTGTTTCGCACTCTTTCTACATATGCTTTAAAAGATAGGTGCCTATCTAATGTAACTCCGAGATATATGACCTTAAGGGCCCAAGAAGTCTCGGTTTCGTACTGCCTGAGGAGCTTTAGATTCTTAGGTCCCGGACGATTTACGGGGTCGAAAAATATCGCGATGCTTTTTTCAGGATTGAACTCTATTCTCCATTGACGATACCATTCACGGAGTGTGACGATGGGCCGATTGATTCAATTTCTAAGAAAGTCCGGCCACCAACTGGCAGCGTATATAACTGTATCATCAGAATAGCAACCTAATTCGATCCCCGGGGACCGGTGTGCCAGACCTTATCGAAGGCCTTGGCGACATCGAAAAAGACTGCTATATTGCGTTTCGGTATAGGTTTATGCGGGGTGACCTTTTTTCGTGGATTTTCGTTAAATTTAGAAAAAATGTACTCCGTGAGGTGGTGTACTTGATTCGTATATGAGTGCTTAGCGAGAAATTGCCGTATTGAAGATGCAGACCAGGGGAACTATGATGTGGTCAAGAAGGACCCCATCAGGACCTGGGGATTATCTAAGCTTGAAACGCTTGATGGCGGCCGACACTTCATCGAAACTAACCGGGGTTACGGTATCCGCTCAAAGAGACGTGAGAGAACGTTCTAACGGGTGTTCGTTCGATCCGATACGGACAGGGTCGGTGTTAGCAGTGTTCGGAGAACATTACTCCTCTAAATTCGCGGTAAGATATTCCGCTTTGTCGATACTTTCGAACGTGGGAGGAAATCCAGGACTTATTTCTAACGGGAGCATGGGTGCATTAAGATCTGATTTGAATCTACGTACTATTATCCAATACGTCACGTGGGACGGCTGGATCTCCTCCAGAAGTTTGTCCCACCTGGCGGCTTAGATTTCTGAAATACGAGATCTAACTAGTTTACGTAACGAACGTAACCGATCACGATAATTTACAGACGGGTAAGTGTCATAGGCTTGAGTCATGGCATTCTTTTCCATAATCAACGCTCTCACGTTGTCGAGGAGTATAGAGCGACGATCGTTCACCGCTTGTACCTCTTTCGAGGTTTCCCTAACGGCGGTCTGAACAAAGTCAACCAGGGAATCGATAGTCTGTTCCGCGTCGGCTTTAGACACCAACGCGCCCAAGATTCTATGTAAGCTATCCGAGGAGGGATTATCTTTTAAATATCTACTGAGCTTCGCGTAATCAGCTACGCACGCGGGCTGACACTCGATATGGGAATTCGAACCTAGCTGTTATATCACGGGGTGGTGGTCTGAATTCAAATCATGTACAACTTGTATGAGCAGTACCGGAAGCGTGACATTCTTTAAAAGTGCTACATCTATTAGTGTCGGACGACAGTGATTCGAATATTGAGTGGGTTCCAGCGGGGCTACGATGTCAAAAACGAGATCGCTACCTTGCTCGTCGAGAATTTGCCCGTTGCGAGAAGTACTCGGACTGTTCCAGAAAACGTTTCCACTGTTGAGGTCCCCGACTATGATGACCGAGTTTCCTCGCGCGAACATCGCCTCTAAGTGGGACTTGAGAAGCTCTCTATTCGGTGAAAGATATGCTATAGATACCCTTCACACTGACACTTCCATATTAGAAAGAACGGGCGTCTCTATCGGCATACAGTACAACGAACATTTATAATAAAATAAAGTGCCGCCCCCGCGGGTGATACGATCGTTTCTGACTATATTATAATTCGCGATCCGGGGATTGCCCATTTTCGGTTTTGTAGGTAGTGTTTCCTAAACTATAAAGAAATATCTATTTGACTATCGCGTAAGAAATCGGTTACTAAGTCGCGTTGTGTATGGAGACTTCTCGCGTTAAGAAATAAAATACAAAGACCGCGCGGTTTTATTCTATTTAACGCAGCGAGTTTTATTTATTACTATTTACGGAGGCGCGGGCGAGGCGTCGTGTCATCACGACAACGCCTGGGAATGAAGAGAGCACGTTAAGGAAGCCAATGTCCCTATTACTATTAATTATTTTATTGAACGCGACGATCTCCTCAATATCGTGTTCAAGCAGGACCTGTGTCAGCCAATCGATGCTGGGAATTAAGAGAGCACGTTAAGGAAGCCAATGTCCCTATTACTATTAATTATTTTATTGAACGCGACGATCTCCTCAATATCATGTTCAAGCAGGACCTGTGTCAGCCAATCGATGCGTGACTGAGATTGAGAAAACGTGGACAGCCAGGGTAGGCATCGCTCTCTGTGGCTGGGGCTGCGTCTGAGGCTTGAGAACCTGAGGTTATGCCTTAAAGCCCAGTGGGCTACGGAGGCCCGCCAGGACTGGAGGGCGAGCGGCACAGAGGGTGCCTCGCGTGGCGTGGGAACCGGCGCTACCGGGATACAGGAGGTACCCGGCAAGTCAGGGAAGGCCTCCACGGATTTGAGAGCTTCGGCTTGTCTCGCTTGGTGGGGACGTTGTGTGCGCAGCGCGTGGGGGACTTGCCATAGGTCGCAAGGTGACCCACGTTACCTCAGAGGACGTGGCTCGTGGGCTCGAGAGTGTCGGGAGTGCGTGCGCACTCCTTCGTAGGGTGGTCTAAGCACTTAACTCTAAGCACTTAACGCACCTGGGACAAAGATGGTAGTTTGCATGCTGAGTGACTATAACTGTGACAGTTATGGCACTGCGACGGAGTATGGGACTTGCAAGGGGTTTCAACGGTGATGCCGGTGACACCACAGACAGAGGTGAGGCCGAAAATGGCCTTACCCTCTTGTGATCGGTCAAGGACGACCAGGATATAAGGTATCCTATGTACCTCTCGGAAAGGAAAGTCTTGCTCCTTAAGGGAGCCTGAGAAGTCATCCGGTCGATATCTCGACCGGAACACGTTTAACTACGGCGCGAAGGAGGCGCCCTTCCTCGAGCGCGAAAGTGAAATAAGCGAGCTTCCTCTCTGGGAGAAGAGAAGTAAGCTTACACGGTGGTCAGTGGTGGACGAGACTTTTACTTGAATACCTGTGGGAGTATTCAAGGTGGATGTGTACCGGGTATTCTTTTCGTTTAACCAAGTAGATATTGTGGATGACTTGTCTTGTATAGTAACGGGGGCGGGGTGCGGGGTTTCTTAGCCTCAGCTACAAAACGCGTAGCATGGGCTTGGAAGCTACCTAAGCCAGCACGCATGTGAGATGAGACGGATGCAATTACGCCCTCTACTAGTAGTATCATAGTTATCGGGACTTCCGTACCCGATTCTGAATCTGAGGCGTGTGACGTGACGGTAACGGGCAGTTGCCGCTTTCGGCTTAAGTTTGTAAAATCATCGTTCGTGATTGCGGGGGTCACGCTGGTATCAAGCTCCATGTCAGAATCAGGGCTAGAGCTCGACATGGGAACTTCAAATACTCCTGTATCTACCGGTATCTCCTGGAATAAAGGTGGCGCCAATGACGCGAAAGAAATCGTGGTTGCTAGACGGGGAACGCACATAATATTATCCGATGACGTTAACGAATTCCGTGAATAACGATGGGGCGCGAGTAGCGACAAGATATCGCAGCCTATCGAACTGTTCCTGTAGTGACGCCATGCCGTGGTTTAACGGAAAAACGACGACAAAACAAAAGAGGGTGCGCAAAAACGAATTCTCGGAACGCTCCACGCACTTGTTGTCACAGTTAACGTTAACACGCGGGTCGCACTAAAAAGTGCGGTTTACGATCACACAAACAATCGCACAAAACACTTTAAACAGGTGCGTTTCTCGGAAGTAATTGAAGTTCAAAAACACAATAGTATTAAGCGATGAATCACTCGATAATACTGCTCACCTAAACGACAATTTATTAGTTCACGAAACAACATCTGGTGCGCATCGGACACGTCCTTACGTGATGGCTACTGGATCGGAACTCCATGAAAAGTGTATTAAAATTCATTACTTACTTTACAAATAAAGGTACAGCAAAGATACGAAAAATTACTTTGTTTTATATATTGTATTTATAGATTCCAGCGGGCCTCAAAATATAATTATTTTATTATCACCTGCATAACTTTCAAGTATTAAGAGTGACAGTGGAATTCAGAATTTATTAAATGAAGTAATTTAATATCATGTATATGTAAATATTTTGAATTATTCTAAAGTAACTGATAAACTGACAGCGGAAACGTAGTACATAGTTCGGTCATATTATTATGTCATAGGCACAACGGAATGTGTTAGGGTCATTGAACACTCGCCTCGGTAAACGCTTTTGATGTAATGCCGATACCAACCAAAATAACCATCGTTCGTGTTGCGGGTGGCGGCAATGACCGAGGGGAGGGGGCATTGCTCGGGAGCAGGGCAACGGACATTGCATAATGTGTTAGTAGAAAATACGTTCTTGTGCTGGGTGTCCCTTGTTGTTATGCGATAGACATTAATTCTTCTCATTTTACTTTATGTTATTAAGATATATGTGTACTTAATTACCTCTGGGAATATTACGAATAATTGGTATGAAATGGTAATAAATATAATGAAATGTATGCTATGACTGTTATGAAATCAATAAATAGATTTATATACATATTGTCCAGTATCCGTGAATTGCTTTGCGTGAAAATGTTTCTTTCTCTCTGTTATCTTCTTCGTTTCTGGATAGATTGTGAACGGTTTTTTAAATTATTTATTGTATATTTCTCTTTTACTGTTCAGGAAAGTAAAAAAAGGTTAAGTATATCTACACAAACATTTTTTTTATATCGTGTAATACTAAACCTGTCATATCTTATAAGACAATCATAGAAAATTGTGCGATGCACAATATTATCGTTATTAAATACCCAACATAACCATAACATTGAATTATGTGATGCTTACACCGATAATAATTGGATTATTCAATAACAATTAATTAATATATTGATCTAAATACCGTTGCAAATAACCCGTTTTTGTTTGATAATATTTTGAAGATAAAACAGATACTGGGGCTAAACTTTCTTGAATCAGAGAAATATAAAAAAGTGTCTTAACGTTTGTCATATTGTATACAGAGAGAGTATTTTATTTTAAATTCGTGGCTTATATGAATAATAGTTTTCGGAACAATTAAGTGTACTCATATTATAATAACAAATCTATCAAAGTTTATTGAAATAACGTCAAAGATTACCCCCGCGTTTCTCAAAAACGACACTGACATGCTTTTTGGCGATTTTCGCGGGGTTTAGACATGAATTTTGACGCCTACTTCAAAGGCACGGTCGTTGAACATACTGTATTTAGCCGTGCCTAATACATCATAATGTGGTGTAATTATGCAATGTGGTCCTATATTTTGTCTATATTGCTTAAATAATAGAGATACATTTTGAATGTTTTGAATCGTTATATAATTAAATCTCTTTCAATATATATAGACATCGGTGATAGAAAACTACTCCTTTTAAAGAACTTTGTATTCCATTGTAAAGATATCTACACTTAACAGTTTGGCAAAGACCCTAATGTTATAACTATTGGCGATTGGTCCCGGGAAGATATTTAATTGATACTTGGGTATGCAGATGGATACTAAAGTCATAATATTCTGAAGCCTGCTACTATTTATAAATATTACAGAACAAAGTTATTTCTCAGCTATCTGTATTTTCCAAGTTCTTCTACACTACGTAACAAATTTAGATACAGCTTTCACCATCGTTTAGAGATTGTCTTCTGCTAATATAACATGGCTAAATGTAGCTTTTAGTATATTATTAATTGTTTTTTACTGGCTGAGTAGCAGTAAATATTACATTTTGATAAAAAAAATTGTTTAAATTGGTATAGAATCAGTGAATAGATTTATTCAAACACTAGCTAGTGCGCTCGCGACTAGGGCATGCAATATTCATCTGATTATATTATTCGAGTTTTACGAATACCACTATCAGTACTATTAGACTTTTAAGAGTTTTTCGAATACCTTTGTATTATTGCATATCTAAAACGATAAATATTCTGTAAGTCTTGTTTCATAACAATCATACCTATAATTGCCTTAACACGATTACCTAGATACATATTGACAACATAATAGTTGACTAAAATTTTTTTTGAGAACTGGCTTTACGCTGTTGGCTTGAGAGGCCTTCACAGCTTTACCGGACTAAAAATTAACTAACATGTAAAGATTGCCAAATACATGTTAGTCAACTAGCATTTCCTTTTAAAATGTGTAGCTTAAACCTGTGCTTTATGCTCAAACATAAAGCACATTAATGAGTATTGCAGCAAGAACAACACAGAAGTCATAGTTTTAAATATTTAATAAGTACTCTCATCAATGATTTCCTTGGCGTGACAAACTAGAAAATAAATCAAATTTGAAGGCAATAATCATGACAAAGAAATATAACAAAATTACAAATTTAATTATTAATAAGAACACATGCTTCGTAGTTTAAAAACATATTGTGTCGATATTAGTACAAATTGATACATACAATATTTATTGACTAAAATTATTGCATTATCTTTCTTTATAAGGGCGATTGATGTTAGGAAGTTGTATATTGTTTTACTTGAGACTCACATGTGATTTATTATGTTACAAGTTAAGAGTGCCGGTGATAGTAAAATGTTCGTTCTTGTCCTCTCCAGCTATATTGAATGACAAAGTTCCTCAGGGTTATGTAGGTGTATAGTTCTTTTACATTAGGATTGCTCAACTATTCGAAGATCTCGAATACTTGGGCCAGCATTATTCGAATAGTAAATATGGGCGAATACCCGAATAAAATGAATACTCAAATAGTATGCCTTACCCGCGACTTCCTTCTAATGAAATTGTTTTCTTTTTTTGTATTTATGGAAAATACGCGTCTGAATTTTATTAAAAGCGATTTTTTTTCGTAATTGTAGTTAGTGTTTAACATGTTTACTTATTTCGAATTACCTCTGTTTAATTTTATTATGGTTGCTTTGATCCTATGGAAAAACGTAATAATTAATAGTTTATATAAAATTTTTAAAATACATATTTTCTAAGTAAATTCGAAAACACTTCAGTAATTTATGAGGTTAGAACAAACAAACAATAAACATTTTAATTTTATTCATACTATCACCCCGTCACAACTACCTACGCGTGCATCACAAGTATCTAAAGGATTTGGATTCATTATATAGACTTTCATATTTACAGTTCAATGAAGCTGTGTTAATATCTTTCAACATTTTTTTTTGTGGCGTGTAATATTAAATCACGATATCGACTTACGATATAAATATAATAATAAATTTTATTCAATGTCCCGATTTTAAGTTTATTTTGCAACATTAGCAACTATAAAATTACTAGTAATACGTTTAGAAACAATAAACAAAAATAATTAGTATATAAAAAGCGAGCGGACAAGCCACGGACAAATTCTAGTATATTTATGTATCAAAATAAAAAAAAAACCATCGAAATATTTCGAATACGCACTAAGCTTTTCAGATAATTATTGTACTAGTAATATTTATTGTCACAAAACGTAATAAAAACAAACGAATATTGATTGAATGAGAAAACTTCTAAAACCATAATAAAATTGGACATTATTGGTACAATTTACTAGTATTGCATTAAATTTTAAAATCATTATTATTAGGAGCGATATAAATCACAAATTATAAGACGACGTATCAATAAGGCCCCAATAAAGGGTCCCGATTGACAATAGTAAAATAAAAGTGTACTTTATGACGTGGACATAAGAGATATAATCGTAAATTTGGGACATTAATTGTCCTTACTGTGTGTGACCTTGTGCGAGAGCAACGTGATGTGCTGTCCCTTTCATACCTATAGGTGATCAAATATTGTTTGCTTTTTCGTACGCCGCCATAACTTCAGTTGGATACTTTTTTGTTATATGCTTTAAATATGCTAGTATTTGAATATAATTTCACCTAATATTAAGTGACGACGTGGCTTAAGATGGTAAGCTAGTAAAAACGTTGAAATGGATTGGCTCTCAACTGCAGCTGCTGGACACATCTGTAGGTCTTTGATGGCAAATTTCTAATTCGAGGTTGACCAGAGCATGATCAGATGGGCATTATAATATACCTGATTTTTATCCTACAAAAAATCCGGTATGTTGCTGGAGTTTGAATCTACACCGAGCAACGCGATATCTAAGCACGTCTACCATTAAGTCATCATTGTTTTAAAATAAATAATATCGGCCAACAAGTAATGTACAGCAACTTCTATAAGTTGTAATGAATTGCGTAAAAATAGTGATAAATTACTGTAAAAAATCATTATTCCGGCTATAAAATTGCCTAAACCAAATTTGTCTACTTTGAAATTAGATTTATTGAGTGAAGAGTACGGATATAATATACCGCACTGCTCTGCGTAGGAAGTTTGGCAACATCGCATTGTTTTAGGAGTTACCAGAATCCGTTAAATAAAAGATAATAATTAGTATATCCAGACGCTATAGGATTTGAAGTGCGGGTGGGAGTGCCGAGAGTTTGCCATGTCGTCAGTGATATACGTATAATTATATATTAACAGGTTATAATATTTTGGAATAAAAAGTCGTTTTCATACGATTAAATTAATTAATTAACCGACATTCGCAGAGATTTTTCTTCTACCTAAAGTAGAAGTGCCAGACGTCAGTATGTTAGCATATATAAGGACGGAAATTCATTCCCGGGATGTATATATATATATATATATATATATATATATATAAATAAGTGTGGATAACAATATCAAAAATTAGATTTTACTCTATATTTACTGGCAGTATCATTAATGACAAAACGAAGCAACTAAAATCTGTACAAGTGCCAAAATATTGTACTTATAGACTACCTTCACATTTTCTTCCGCATAACGAGAAAATTAAGTGACAGTAAGCAGAATTTCCAAAATAATTGTTTACTAGTTGTCCACCCCCGGCTTCGCACGGGTGGTATACTAACACAGAAAATATGGCAATGTATAGAAATTTTTGAAATCGAAATTTTGATTAAAAAATGTTAAAAAATTCAACATTTTTCTTTCATATAAAATTTGTCCTGAAAATTACAAATATATTAAAAAAAGAATGAGACAAATAGGTGCAGCTATTTTGAAGGGATACTCTTAGATACATTGGGAAATTGATTTATATGTATGTAGATACTAGATTACCCGGTGAACTTTGTATCAATTGAATATATGTGTTCAAAACTTAATAAAAAATTTACATTACAAATGCAACACAATTATGCAATTAATCAAGCTAATTTATTTATTTATTTTATTTTTTCGACAACCATCTGTCATTTTTACACTATTACATTTTTTTATTTTTAAAACAAAACTGTTTTGTATTACAATAAAAAAGACTAAAGAAAACAAACCTCATACTATAGCTATGAAACATACAAATTTCTGAACGCACCTATAAATATTTGACAACCGAATGACATTTTTTTATTTCTAAAAAGACAAATGACGTCAATCAAATGTTTCATAGTTAAGAACAGTTTGTATTTGAAAATTAAATTTTCTGTTTTACTATTATACTTTACTTATTATTTATTATTCTCACCGTTTAAACCTTCCCTGAACTTCTACAAATATTTCAAGATCAAAATTAGCCAAATCGGTCTAGCGATTCTCGAGTTTTAGCGAAACAAACGAACAGCAATTCTTTTTTTTTTTCGAACTGTATACACTGTTGACCTGGCAAGGCCTCTACAGTTTCACCGGACCACAAACAGCAATTCATTTATATATACATATATATAGATTTAAATTCAAAAATGTTTTTATTTATCATTGTAGAAAAAGAAATAGCTCGTATTTTGATTATAGATAAGTAAAAACATCAATAAACACATTTCGAAAGTCGATTACTTGGTAATAGATACATCGTTTATATTATTTGTATATACGATAAAATAGTGAAAGTAAGGAGATAGTGAATATGTATCAAATATAAAAACTACATTTATACAGTTCGATGTACTGTAATGATTACAATAAAATTGTTTCATTGCATTCCGTAATTTTACGAAATTCTTAATGTTTGTTTTGTTGTAGCGTTTTTTGTGTATACACGGATTGATGCTCCGCGGCTCTAAGATGTAAAATAATTGTGTTAAAAAATATTTCTAAACCTATTCAACCTTTTTATTATTAAAAAAATATGTTTCTTGATATGTTTTTATCTTAATTAATTGTGAGCTTATTTTTTTTTTTTTTTATTGGTATTTTGTTAGGCCTATGGAACTCCTGTACAAACATTTTATAGTTTGTTAGTTACCTTTGTTGAGTTATAACATTACTACTTAGTCTCCTCATGAAGATCTGTAATGAAATATATATATATATGATAATACTCTAAAAATCCTTTTTCTGCCAAGAAAATTCTCGTCAAAATCGGGTTATCCGTTTCGGATACTAGTCCGGATAAATAATAAATGCATAAATGTTATTTATATGTATAAACTCCTTCGACTTACCTTGTCTATAGTAAGCTTTTGGCCAATTTGGACAAATTTCCCTCGCTCTCGTTGCATCTTGCAGAGCTGCTGCAAATTGACCCTGTTTTAATCTAGCCGCTGATCTGCACAATAAAAAATACAATTGCAATTGTAAAGATTCTGCTTAAAATTGTATAAAAATCGGCGAAAGTGGATAAATAAATTTTTAAATTATCTTTTTTTACCTAAATAAAAGGTAACACCATACCGCTGGTTAGTTGGAAGAAAATGTCATGTTGCATAAGTTCGCCAGTGTACAAAATAAAAAAGGCAATCAAATAGTGATTCGTTAACCATATCTTAAATATTGCTATACACTTTATTGGCGTACATAATGTTACGTAAGGTGGTCACATGTTAAGCGTAGATCACGGCCGGCTCTCGGTTGCAGCTGTCAGAACGAAACTATAGGCGTTTAACAAAAGACTTTAAAAAACCGCGATTTTTTATACTTTGTAGGCTTTAGCGTTTCACCATAATGTCATCTGATCTAAAATCACGATGTGGACTGAGATGGTATACACGCTAAACCTGATTAAAACTGGCTCTCAAGTGCAGCTGCCGGAATACACCAAAAGGTGCTAAGCGACAGATTTACAACTTGAGGGTGGTAGCTAGCCTTAGGGACTTAGAAAAATCTCTGCCACCATGCTATGATTTCATCACGATGTTTTCCTTCACTGAAACCTCCGACTCAGTTGCCAGGATTCGAACCACCATCGATCGACGCTTCATCAACTAAGCCATCATCGCTTCACAACAACTGTGAAAAGTTGTTTTCCAACACCAGAAACTCGGGCGTAGTGTAGGATTTGAACCCACAACGATGTTCACAGTGTCCGATTACGCTATCACTGAGTTATCATTACTTGATGAAGGTATATATGTAAATACAAATCTATATAACGGTTGTTATTATTAGAAAAGTAGAACTGACCCAGTAATTATAATATATTTCTTTTCATTCAAAGTTTTTGCAAATCAAAACGGCAAGCACAATTCACCTTCTGCTAGCATACTGAAAAGTGATGTATCTTAAATAAAATATAAATAGGAGGAAAGTTGAAAAGTTTATTGTGTGCGCGTTTAGCGGAGTACGTCTAACTTGTTTTTGATTAACTATAATTTGAGAACAGAAGAACAGAAACATAGATCAACAAAAAAAAATACTATCAGACGCATCATATCCCGGAGTCCGAATAGTGTGTACCGGAGTAAGTAAGAACTGGATAAGTCAAAAAACTCTATAAGTAAGAGTACTTCATTGCTAAGTCCCGTCATTTTAACCCTCCAAAACGTCCATCAATAAGCGAGAAACAGAAAATTATATAAGAGTAACTCGTTTTTCCCGCGTGCACTTGTATCACTGCTACCTCTGTAAGCGACAGAGCTTATTAACCACGTGCTATTATATGTCATTCTTAAGCTTTATGGAACTAACTGCCTAACACTGTGTTTGTATTGTATTATTCTATTCGAAAGGGTTATTAATAAAACAAGATTTGATAGAAATTTGGAACTAGAAAAACATGTACAAAATATTAGGGTAAGATTATTTATTATCTTTTTATAAGCATTTATGTCAAATTGTAATGAATAATACTTATAGAATAATTGTTTTAACCTCTATAAGTGAGAAAAGTCAGTCCTGTACCTCTAAAACAAAAAAACTTGGTTTAGTGAGAAACCTCCATAAGCGAAAAAGAGGTTGCTATCCCTTGAACTCTCGCTTAAGGTTTGACTGCATGTATAAAGCTTAATATTACAAAAAAAACGGCAGAAGCAACACTCATTCTTCGGACAGCGGTGATGAGGTTGAAATGTCGAAGTTAAGAAGCGATGTGAAAGGCAATGTTTCTTTATCTTTGCGAAAGCGAATTGAAGAATTAAAACAAAGTAATTGTTTATATAATAAACTAACCGATTACTATAAAGTATGTGATTAGCTGGGTCTAATGTGAGAGCATCTGTGTAGAGCGCGACGGCAGTAGTGAAGTCTCCAGATTGACATGCCGCATTCGAAGCTCTTACTTTCTCCACGAAAAGAGCTCGCGACGCGGCGCCCAGAGACGCCGACCCGGTAGGCTCCACCTATAAATAGATGTATGTTTAAAAAAAAAATAACAATAGTAAAAATAGAAACATGCTAATGACCTTAAGTAGCACGTTTTCTATATTTGGGATCTTGTTGAATCAGACTTGGAGGCTGGTTAAATTGTACGTTAGAAAAAAATATGAAATATATACCAATATATATTGCATTTCAGAAAGCGATTTATTCAAAATATAATCTTGTTTTGAACATAAAAGTAGATTATAACCTTATTGTATTAAAAGTAAATCATATATTTAAAGTAACTATAATAACTTATTTCTTTTTTCTATAAGCATTGCTGAATAATTACAAATATAGTGTAGCCTTGAACTGCGACCAGTTCAGCAAGGAATTGTGGGAAGCAATAAAAAAAAAACAAAGAAGACCCATCGACACGTGTATGGGCACCGATATTGTAATTTAAAACCTTAAGACGTAACCCACGATTTGTTTCGACATTAATTTTTACAACCGCAACGTAATGGTGCCCTTTTCCAATTTCCCGCTCACTGGCATTCGAATTTCTTCGGCTGTGATCGGCTATCTCTCATGATTGCCAGGTTATATTTTTTCACCCAAAAATGTGGAAAGGATATTTTGTTTTTCTTGTTTTCTTTTATAAAATTAGCTGATACCTATGACTTTCATCTGGCTTGTTTATATTCATAACAGTATGTTTTATGTACAAAAGAATAAACCTAAATAATTGAGAGCAAAAATATATTTTGCTTACAAAATTTATTTATTTATTATTATAATTTTTCTTTTCGACATAATGAGCAATTGTTTAATAAATAAAATTTAAAAAAATGTTCGAAATCTGTCCAGTCGTTCTCACCTGATGTATGCACAACGGCAGAATTCTATAATTTTATTTCTATAGATGATGTATATATTTGTTTTCCTTGTTTAAATATATCAGAGTGGTTATTATATGCATCAGTCAAACGAAAAGAATTAGACATCAAGATTTGTTTTGATGTATATACGAGTATCTTACATTATTACACGCATTTTAGGCCTGTTTGCTTCTCGAAATGACGTTATAAATTATTTTTGTTTTATACGAACAATTAAAAGTGGGAATTTCTTAGATTTGGCAACCCTACAATGCCCATTTAACATTTCAAGTATACAAGCCCAACACGTTTACATTGTTGCATGTTCCGTTGCGATCAGTGCAATTATATTGTTCGTATTATGTGAAAAATACCTTTACAGGATTCGTGTACGGATAACGACTGTATTAAATATACATATATATTAACCGCAGTTCCGCGGGCATTTGTTTTGGAGGGAGAAATTGGATTTTGAAATATTATCTTTAAGTTACTTGACTTTTGAAATTTATTTTGAACCAACTAATTTTAATTGTTGGTGCGTAGGAAATAATCACAATACTACCAATTCCAAAATAGTCGTATATATAATAGGGTAAAATCTATATTAAAATACTATATACTAATAATATACATATACTATATATACTATATATAAATATACTAAATAAATGAGACAAATAACTTTTTGACTCCACGAAACACTTGGTTATCTCTCTTGAAATATATTGTTTGTGTACTTGTAGATATGTGTTGTATGTATCATATAAATGTATTTTTCTCTTTAGATTCCGCGAGTTCAACATAAAGGCTTCAAATTTTAAAATATTATTATTTTCAACTGATCTGCAAATAAATATGAATATAATAAAATAAATAGGGTTATAGATTAAACTCAAATTAATGATAATTCTTTTATTTTTCGAAACTGACTAATGCTATTGACCCGATGGGTTTTCACAACTTCATTTAACTAATAAGAAGAGTACTTACAGTCGGCTTGGGTTGTTGTTGCATGCAACAAAGCGAATCTCACCAAGTTAATCATACATATAAGAGTTAATGAGGCACACATGTGTACCAGCATGTGTGCTTCACGAACTCAAACACGTATTTGTTTCGGGCAATCCGGCTAAACTAAGTTATCCAAGTTCGAAAAATAAGGAAAAAAATAATGAACCTACTTGTGTGTGTGCACGTATGGGGCACCCTTGCATACGCGTATGTAGGGGTGATCTGTGTTATGTGTGCTAAGGTAGTGGGTGAAATATCTCAGTGTTACTGTATCACGCTAGCGCCGTGCTCGACGGCTTCACTCCTAGGATCGAACCTATCGTAATCATTTTATGCTTCACTACCTATAGTACGTATGTATAGTTAATAATTATACCACTATTATAGTATCTCCTATATGCGCATTTAAACTGGTCGTATCACTTGTATCTGAAATAGAGTCAGATACATTATCAGACGTAATCTTTAATCCGACATCTCCGAGCGGAGTTACCAGTTTAATATATGAATTTAATTTAAACCATATTAGTGATATGTTATCGTACTTATTAGATATGGCTAATTAATGCAACATAACTATTCGTTTATTTCTATTTTGTAGAATAAGTTACCTGTCGTGCCTATTATTTTTGTTGTTGATGTAAATATATTAATAAACTAGCTATACCCTCGGCTCTACGTGCGTTTATTATTATTTTTTGTTTATTTATTTAGGGAGTTTCACGGCAGTATTAGCCCTATAGTAACCTTAACTTAATTTACAGGCTGAATAATATAACTAAAACATAACTAATATAAATGGTCTTTCGTCTCGGTAAATTTATGATTTTTAAAACTATTATTAATTGATTGATTGTTAGTTTTTTTTTTTACCAGCTGATACCTGCGAATTCGTCTGTTATGTCGTAGTTTATTATTATTTCATAACAATATACTTCATGAACAGAGGAGCAAAAAATTAAAGTATTGTTTTTTTGCCTACAACTTTCTTTACAAAATTCCTTCAGTATTTTGTAGTGCTTACAAAAATCGTAGCTTCTTATAAGTTTAAAACTTTACATTACACAAATATATTATGATATTTTTTCTAGATAAGGACCAAGTATCTAAGTAGTAAAACAAAAAAAAAATCGAAATCTACCCGATAATTTTGCGTTACGCAAAACCTCTAATTATTTTATTTATATAGATTAAGTACAGAAAAAAGCAATATATTTACGACATAAAAATCGCTCATTAATCTATTATTGCGGAAAAGTATTCTCGTCTATACGGTAAAAGATAATGGAGGACAAACAAGATTAAGGAGGTTTTTCATAAATTTCCCCATCATCTGACACTCCATTTTGTTAGAAGTATTTCCACATGTCATACTTAAGTGCAAATACGGAGAGTTTTTTTTTTATTTAGCTGCTTCTTACCTTGTATTTATGAGTATGCAAATATGGGTGTTTGTATAACTGGCATGGATAAATTACAAAATTACCGATCGATCACGACGAAAATAGGCATATCTAAAATGTATGCTATATATCCTTACTAATATCATAAATATGGAAGTGAGTTTGTTTTATACGCTTTCAAAGCTAAACTATTTAAACGATTATTATTAAATCTCGTATACACGTTGTCGGAGTTACAAGGTTTATCCAAAAAAAAGTACTGCTCCCGAGTATAGATAAAGATAGATAAAATTAATGTTACCGCGAGCGAAGTCGCGCGCAAAAAGTTGTGCTATGTAAATTAATATTCTGACTACCGATTATAACTAAATGTTGTTTAAGTTATTTCAAATATATAACAAGAATGATCAAATTAGGAGGACTGATTCTATTTTGATTGATTCATGTACATCAATCACTACATAGTATAAAACAAAGTCGCTTTTTATGTCCCTATATCCCTATGTATGCTTAAATCTTTAAAACTACGAAACGGATTTTGATGCGGTTTTTTTAATAGATAGAGTGATTGAAGAGAAAGGTTTATATGTATAATAACATATATTAAATAGTGGAAAAATACTGTTATTTTTGAGGTTACTCTAAATTTAACGCGTGCGAGCCACGGGCAGTAATTAATAAATCAAAACTACTGGATCTATTTTAATGACATTTTCAGTGAATGACATAGGCTATATATTTTAAACCTGTGCGAAGCCGGAGAGAGCCGCTAGTCTATAATATGAAAATGAATCGCTGAATGTGTTTTTAAGCGCAAATCTCGAGAACAGCTGAACCGATTTCGCTAATCCTTTTTTTAAATTATTCCTTGAAGTACAAGGATGGATTTTACGGAGAGAAAAATTAAAAAAAATTGCCTGAAAAAATCTCAAAACAACACTTTTCTATACTCCCATACAAACGATTCGTCATAATACTTAAAAGTCAATTTGAACTTTAATACTATAACATAAAGTTTAAGTGTTAGTGGAGAGGTTCCGGGAAGGCAAAACAATTGGGTGACGTTAGTATCGTATAAATATTAATATCAATATTTATGCGATAGTCCCGAATAGTAGAATAAGTATTAAAAAAAATATATTTAAGAATCGAATGTTAGGTGGTACGAAATTCGCCGGAGTCAGCTAGTATTTTAATAAAAGTGAATTTCAAAATGTTATTAAAGTTGAGAATATTATTGCTATAAAATTGTTTGCATAGAGAAAATTGTTACTATAAAATTGCTTGCTTATTATTTAAGTGTACGAGCGCGCCTATAGCTCAATGGTTAGTATGTTTCAAAACCGTAGCGATCGACATAGTTTCGAATTCTTGCGAATGAGCGTGAAGCGTTCTCTATACAGGCAAACATTGTGACGAAAATATAGCAATATAGGATATTTCTCCGGGAAAATGTGTCGCCAAGTACCTCTAGGAGTCTTCCGGTAGCGGCACTTGAGGGTGTTAGTCCCCCAGACTACATTTCTCATAAACTAAAACCAATAAAGTGTAAAAGAAACGTCGTCTTATCGAGTGCGAAGTTGTACGATATGACTACAAAAATATGCAAATGAGTATAAGATTTGAATACGGAGATTTCAAACGTAGTAACAAAACCAGACGGTCTACGGCGCGGCGTGAGTTTCATTTACCACTTATGTTATCTATCCGACCGCATCGGAAGCGAGAGTGTTTTTTCTCACGGACCGCATTCTCCTCTACCACGTTCCGTAAAGAAATTATTTTTATTGTTTACGTCTTAGTACATAGTAGTTAAACATAACACATTTGGTATGTAAATAACTTGTTGCAAGCACCTATGTATAACGAACATGTTTGTTGTTACATTTATATATGATTCTATATCTCTATTGTAGATAGTTTGAAAGTATTTATGCTAAATATGTTACGATAAATAACCACTAGATGGCACTGAAACACATAAATTTTTATATCGTTCAATCGATCGACATAAAAATTAGTATGGGTTTATAAATATTATATTGATTACGAAGAATATTTACGCAAAATACATTAAGTTATTTATTGTACTAGTTAATAATTACAACAAATAATAATAGTCTAGTATAGTGAGTAGTATATTATAGATGCGAATAGAAATTTGTTTGTTTGTTTATTACGATTTCCGGCTTTAACTACTTACCTAATCATTATGAGATTTTCCATAAACGTTGTCAGACGTACAAGAAAGGACATAGATATACCTTATAGACATACCTTTCACCCAGAAAAAAGATACTGTTCCCTAGGTATAAGGTCATTTCTACATTATTTAACTTTCTTCATTCACTCTGTGAGCAGAAGCTAGTATTATATATTTATATATTAACACGTATAGAAAAAGCTTTCTATCCCTTGTTATGGTCGAATTTCGTTCAGTAGACGAACGTTAGCTAGGTAAACATAAAAAAAAGTTACCGAATAATGGAGTTGGGAAGATACGCGCGGGATATGGGAACGTACCCATACTCCGTGACTCATGGTTGACAATTCTTATCCCCTCCTTCGCCTTGGTGACCATCCGTAGTATCTGAACAGACTCCCCACTTTTCCCTCTAGTTTTAACGTAATAATTTATAAACACGGGTTTTAATCACTTTTGCAAACAGAAAGTTAAAAATATAATTATTTCGCTGAAAAGTGTCTTTATTAATACAGTGCCGTGTAATACAATTGCCGCGTGATACTAAGAGTGCATGCAAACCTATAGTTAGAAGTGTATTAAATATACTATTAAAAATTATATTGTTATTATTTAAAAGCGCTAAACGCTGTGTTAGATAATCACGATTACTCACCAATTTGATGTGTGCAGTACAGGAAACTAGGAGAGCACCACAGATTCACAGTTTTCGATTTTATTGCAATTTCCTTGGCGGCAGCAAAAGTGTAGGTGCGCGCGCGAGAGTCGTTGGTATGAGAGAGGGAGGGAATGCGGGGAGAAGGGGGTATCAAAACATCATTCAATTAAAATGGTCCATTTGTGATACTCACGCTCCTACGTTTCTATATACGCATAGTATTACGTAACACGCTGCAAGGAATATTTGAATATAGCTCGAAAAAGCGCGGAGTTTTCCTTTAGAGGATATTGACTACGTTACGAAAACCTAAGCCCTAGCTCCTCCTCCCTGTGACCAAGCATGGTACTTTAAAACTTTAAACGCCTTTGACCGGTCACGTAGTATGGGTACGTACCCTATAATTAACGCATGACTATACACCGGCGTAACTCACTGCCATCAGTCTTAAAAACTATTCACCATGAAGCGTATCTTCATTCATTATTTCTTAAGAAACCGCTGATTGCTTATTTCGTTTTTACTTGCTAGAAATAGTTTGTGGTTTAATTTCTGTTTTTATCACGCCTTCCAATTGCTTGCTACAGTTGATACCAACGTATTGCCCTTTTTTATTGTATCCGTGAGTTAAGATATCTTATTACTTACTTGGTACTATTTCTAAATCACGGAACACAGTCTGACACGTTCCGTGCCTCGTGTACCACCCATGGTACACGTTATGCTTGATTTCCAGGCCGCGGAGCACGGAACGTGTTAAGAAAGTTCAGCTGAATCTAATGAAATAAAATGGCAACTGAACACCTGAACGTCAGTCTGTCATTTCTGTCAATATTTTTGGAAATCTCCTTACTTTCTTCTGCCTCAGCCTCTCACTCTGTTTTTATATTGAGATTTTTTAACCCACATTTCTCACTTTTTCGTACTATTTTTCAAACATTTTTATTTTCATACAAATCCTGTACTGATAAGTATAAATACACCAAAAAAAGTACTAGTCAAATACGTGCAACCATTCTAAAGTAATGGGCTTACATTCGGAAATTAATTTTTGTATATAGATAAAAATGTTCAATATAAGATGTTGGTATATTGTGTGTATATTTACAACGCAATTGTCTAAGTAATATAACTCCAGTACGGTGTTTAATTTTAAGTTGAATTATTCATTGATATATTTTAAAAATTAAGTGATAATAATTATATATATATATGCTTTATTGTTAGGTTCTAGTAAAATAATAAGTAGTAGGTGACAGTTATTTGTCGCAAGGTGTTGTAAACTTAAAATTTTCTTTTAAGCCTTCAATGCATATAGTGCCATATATGGCACAATCAACATTATTAAGTACGACTATCAAAAAAGAACATCTGGCGATAGCTGTTGGTTACCAGACGAATCTTTACAAACCTAGCAACTAATTAGTACCAGTTAATATCACTAAATGATGTTAGTTATCAACGGAAAAAAATATTAATTTAAAAATATCGGTAATTGATACAAACTTATTGTTTAAAATAGTAAAACAGTAGTTCTCTTTTAATCATTTGGGAGTGGAAAAATTATACTCCTATTAGAAATAGTGTATATTAAACAGAAGTAAGTTATTCTTTTAAAATATATTTATGTTTATGTAATAAAATATCGATTTCTTTGAACGTTCCAGTTATGGAACATTATGCATATTTGTATAGTTTGAATTAAATTTTAGATTATGGTGAATAAGAAGTTGTCTAAAAATTATCAAAGTGTTATTCAGAGTAATGAGTTATTGATGTAGATGGAATAGAAGTTGAATTAACACTGTATTGCACTTTTTAGTTCCTACATTGGAAAGCTTAACATCATAAGGCAAGTTATTATGGAAACAAAAGTTATCGCAAATGTTTCAAATAAAAATATAGTATAATTATTATTTGTAATTAATAAAATTGGTACAATAACAATGTAATACAACAATGTACCTGTCGTCTTGTCATATACTTCTGTTTATCAACAACTAACTGAAACTCAAAATAGTATGAATCTACAATCATTATATGGGCGGAATAAAAATATCAGCTCCGTTTCTTGAAAGTATAAGATAACTAAAAAGGATTAGAGAAAAAATAATCATATCTACGTTTATTGTGCGACGTTTTTCGCTTAAATTGGTGAGTATAGAAGAGTCTGGAACCAAAGGATTCGGTAACATCGATAATGCTTAAAGATTTAAAGTTATAAGTCGTTAAATGTATCTATTTATGTGTGTATGGTCAATGGCTACACTCGAAAAGAGGACTACTAACATTTACATGCAAATGACATGATGGACAAAAGAAGAAAAGTCTAGCGAATAGCAATAGTTTTCCTTGGATATACGAGTATAAGGCGTAATAATTTGATAAGTTTTTTATTTCGAATCTGAAGAGAAAATACTGCACATATCCTTAATATAAAGGAAAACATAGATATCCTGCGAAAAGTGTCGCATTGATATATACTAATCCTATCTAATATTACGCGAATGTGAGTTTGTTGTTT
This sequence comes from Antheraea assamensis, assembly GCA_035772565.1. NCBI lineage: Eukaryota > Metazoa > Arthropoda > Insecta > Lepidoptera > Saturniidae > Antheraea > Antheraea assamensis. The sequence goes on along the minus strand of JAQQSE010000050.1, from coordinate 2,024,898 downwards.
ATTACACTTTCACAACAAAACTACTCAAGCGTTCATATGATATTATGCATAAACGTTATCAGGTGTATGGAAAACGACATATTGTGTACATACTTACAGCAAACGTGATATGTATACGCTACAACAATTCACCCGTAAAAGCAGAAGCATCACAACAAAAGCTCGAGATTACTTGGCTTTAGAGCATGACTATTAAAGATTCGCCGTCCAGGTGGCGACCACATGCTACCTGGGTGTAATTATAATTATCAAAATACGTAGGCAGGTGTAGTTTATTTGTTCATAGGGGTAAGACGACACCTTTAAGAAAAAATATTGATATTTAGATAGATATTTTGCCGGCCTAACTGTGAGATGCAAAAATGTTTGGATAAAAGCAAATTTGTAATGAAACTTGCTTAAGTACTACTGATTTACCAAAGAATGACCGTTCGATTGTTCGGCCATGGTGAATGATGAGAAAAGCAATCGACTCTTTATGCGTTGTATTAAAATTTCGTTTAAAGAGGCGCCTGATAACCGCACTGACGACGGACGAATTGGGTAATTATTTTTTACGAAACCATCTTTCATTTATCTTGTAACGTTACTTTTTAAAATGAACCGCGATGAACACGCCGTGCCCGCGCCCCTTACCTTGTACTGACTGCGTGTTGAATGAAAGAAGTTTAATATCGCCCTTTTCATTATGGAAATGCGGTCGAGTATCGTGTTTGGGTAATCTTTACTGTATAATGGTAAGTTAAATGTGTGTAAAAAGTTAATGAAAAATATTTACATAATAAAACATATTATATCTGTTTTCATCTGAATGTATTGTTTTCGGCTTATATGAATTATAAAGTTAGGCATTAAATTATGATAATTTAGGGGCTTTTTTTACCACGATATTTATTTAAAATCCTTACTAATGTTATTAATGTAAAGGAGAAAGTGAGTTTGTTTATTTGTTACGCTTTCACGCCTTAACTATTTAATTGATATTCATGGAATTTTGCATACGCTTTGTTAAGGGTACAGGGAAGAACATAAGATACTTTTAATATAGAAAAAAAGTACTGTTTAAACATATAAATCGAGCGAAGATGAGAGCATATGCTAGTTGTTTAATAAAAATATATAATACAATTGTTATAGACATTATATTCTCATTGTGTCTCTTAGAAATACTCTCTTTATAAAAAAAAAACATACGTATAAATCTAACGTCTCTATCCCTTTCACTCTTAGTCTATAAAAAGTTTTGGCAATAAAAAAATATTTTCTTTTATTTTTAATGTCATCTGAGACTCTCGTTTAAAGAAAATTAACGACGTCGCCTACAACACACGTTAACCTAGAGCAGGACTAACATTCATGTCCGTCTGCAAACATACACTAGAAGGAAACTTGGCGACATACTTTCAATTTGAGGGTGATAGCTAATTAGGCGGAGATTAAAATAAGCCTTTTCACTATGTTATTTATGGTTTTATCATGATGTTATCCTTTACCGAAAGGTCTGACTTATTGCAAGATTCGAACCTACGTCGATCGACAAGGAAAACCATCATCGCTTTAAAAGTACCCCCGTCAAGTACTTCAAATCATGTTTCTTATTCACCTTCACTCGAAATCATTCAGATTATTCAATAATTAAGATATTCATTCATCCGCTTCAATTTATTCATTCGTATTCGGAAACAAAAAACAGTTTACGTTCGTTTTTCTTTTTTGCTTAATTTTCCTCGAATCAATACTGACATTTGCAAGTTTGATGTCCTTTATTTTTCTAGTTTCATTCAAACCTAGCGTTTTTTTATACATTGATATTATTATTTTTGGACCAAAACAATAACCACATGGAGAGGCCCACCAGGCATGCGCTACAGAGGCAGACCGTGCACTCGATGGGAAGATGATCTCAAAAAAATCACGGGTCCACCCACATTGAATCCAAATCGCTCAGGATAGAGAAAGACAGCAAGCCTTGGAGGAGGCCTTCACCGGAGGGCGCTGTGGAGGACACCGCGCAGCACACTCTGTCTGAGTGTGCTGCGTGGGAGAGACAGCGCCGCATTGTGGCTGCGGCGGTGGGAGGAACGGGAGACTTGTCGTTGCCGAGCGTGGTGGCGGCCATGCTCGGCAGTGAACAGGCGTGGAATGCGGTGGCCTCCTTTTGCGAGGAGGTCATCTCGCAAAAGGAGGCGGCGGAGCGGGCGCGAGAGGTAGACCCTCGCAGCGGCCGTCTCCGCCAAAGGAGGGCCGGTGGAAGGAGGCGGCGCTTTGTTCGCCTCCTGCCACCTCCGTAGCTGAACCTGAGGGGATGGGGCGGGGGGCCCATCTCCTCATTGCACAGATCCGGCTGACGAGGGGAGGTAGCTGGTTGTGTACCCAGTCTACTTCCCTATAAGGACGGAGCCCGGCGGCTACATTCCGCCGGGCTGACCGCTGGGGCGGCATGGTGATAGCCACAGTACGGTCCCATGCCGCCCCAGTCGAAAGCGGCGGCCGATACACCGTGGGGTTTTAGTCCGTGCGAATCGGACATAACCCACTCTCTCCCCTCCGGGAGAGTGGATATCCGTAAGGGATCTCCCCACGTTAATAAAAAAAAAAGGCCTTCACCGGAAAGGTTCGTGATACTAAAAATTGTAAAATAAAAAAAAAAAAAAAAAGTTGTTATATTTGCAGTTCATCCATGTTAAAGAAGCTTCGTAGGTACCATTACACAAACGACTTTTTTTGTTGCGTGTATTTTTGACTTGGTAATACTAACAAAACTTTTTTTAAGTAATAGTGTTAGCTTTCATAATAAGATCCCATAACACACTGGCGATTTGACGTACACGTTCAAACACCATGTCAAGCTAATATACGATGGAATATTAACGGGCAATTTCTGAAACGCTGGTCAAAAGGTGGATCAACTAAATTGACTGTTAACTTAACACCATTGTCAAATTGACTTGACTATCTGAAACAATGATTAGTGTAAAATTTACTAATTTATGATCATTTTAATTTGACATAGATATAATTTTTATGTATACATATATTTTTCAGCTTATCGTTCCTAACTAATTGGCAAATACAACCTTATTTATCAAACTCTGCTACAAAATAAATAAAAAAAAAACATTAAAAAGTTTCTTTCAGGTGTCGCGTTTGTTACAAGTAAAATATAAATAATTAAGAGTCTCTCGAAATGTTTGTAAAAAATTAAGCGATGCACAGTAAACAGAGAAGTTTGAAAGACGGCAGTGTTGTTTAGAAATATCATTCTCTCTGCACATCCATAAGAATAATAATAATCATATGCAAACAAAATGCACTTGTATTGTTCTAATTAAAAATATATATACACAGAAAAAAGTCCCGATTGAGTTTCTGTAGGCTCTTCTCGATGACAGGGTTCTATTCCGAATCGGTGGTATTAAAAAACCTAAACAAATTATTTTCTTTAAATTAGTGTTCTTTTTTTGAAATATGCAGTGCTTATAATAAAATTTCGTTCTCCATAACATCCCTGTTTAGCTGAAAGAAAATGTTTTGAGGCATTATTACTTAATTCAGTATTGAGTTTTCATTTATTGCGACATCTATAAAATTAAATAAACAATAACTTGTAAAGTATCAAATATATAACCGGTAACTTAAATTCTGAGCAACAAATACCTAGTCCTGAGTTTTATTGTAGATTCAAAATGTCTTCTTTGAAATCATTTCATATTCACTGCACGTTCATGACTTCCTATTTTATGATCGTTGACAACGTGCCTTGTCACAAATATTATAAAATCCTACGTCAAATGCATATTTTTGTTTATTTCTCACATTTTAATGTATTCTTTTTTCAATTATAAAATAGTCTTTTAAGTAGGCGTCGCGGCCGTACGGTTAAAACTAGTGTATGGGCGTGTATGAAAGAATTTTTAGAAGCTTTTTTACATTTTTATTTGTATATATACTTTAATATAATTTAGAAAGACTGTCCTATAACAAACCTTGAGTTTTATTATAATATTATAGCGAAATGGTTAAAAAAGAAAAGGCCTGAGTGTGAAATTGCAAAATCGTGGCGAGTAGCGCGGTAACTAAACCTATGCCTATTCTCTTATATCTAATAGGTCTTGAGGTATTGTTACTCTACTAAGCAGTGTCCGCAGATCCGCACACGTTTGTTGGTAAATTATTATTTGTTGTAGTAACTTTTTGTTTTGAATTATAACAAAATAGCTTGCTCGGAAATATATCCTGTGTTTGAATATCTAGACATACGCTGCAGTGCCGTTTTATAACAAAATAGATAGGTGGAATAAAATCTATATAAATAGAACGATAGACTTCTGTCATTGTATGCGCTCCATTCACACGCTACTCGAAATATTTACAATATATTTTTTTGGTTTTATTTCATAGTCTAGAAAAAGGTATCACGATATACGTATTTATTTAGCATAAAGTTATGCGAGTTTTATAACAAACCAAGATTTTTGTAAGCACTGCTAAACACTAAAGAAACTTTATAAGCATGTTTTTTCTTCTGTACATAAGTTATATTGTAAGATAACAAACAACGTTGTTGAAGTTTCAGGTATCAATTAGTCCTCCTAAAATACACCTAAGTGTGCGCAGTATAAGTACTTATATCAATGTATATTTTTCTATAAATCACATATTTACTGGTTTCTGTTGGCGAACTTTTAACCGCTTATATAAGAAACTAGCTAGATGGTTTTTGAGTGTACATACGTTTTCATTTATTAGAGCCGCTTTGGAACCTAGATAGCTCGATGGTTTTCTTTTCGAACTGACTACACTGTTGGCTTTACAGACCTCTACAGTTTCACCGAACTACAAAATGGGTAGCTTGATGGATTTCAAAATATAATTATAACATATTCGTCTTACTTGTATGAGTAACTGAGGTCATATAAAATGTAAATACGAATGTCTGTGCACAAAAACAAAGGACTTATTGTAGCGGTCGTTTTTTTTTTTTAATTAAAATGTGAACTGGTTAGTTATAGTGTCAATTATCGCTAATAGGATATGAATTTTGAATCTAATTATGAATATTCTTATCTAATATAGGGTACAATTAGTTGTACGAAGTTAATATTCAACTTAAAATAATTGAAAAATGTCCACTATCTTTACATCAATGTAAAGCTAATCACTTAGTTTATTCAAGAATCGAGTTTTACGAGGTATTGTCGCCATGTCTACATTTTCATGTTAACGAGGGTGGATTTGTTCTGCTGCAGCATATAAGTTAGTTTATAATGATCACATTCTTGGAACAGGCCCGACATAGTTGTCTTTCGACATGATTTTATAGTTATTACGTGTTAAGATGGGAATACATTTTGTCTCATTTCGAAACGTTGGTCTACGACACGTGAAAATATTTCTCATTTTGTTGTTCATAAAAATTTTAACCCTTAAATGCATAGTGTCTAAAAATGGAACACTATTAACCGTTGTGAAAGTTTTACTTTTGGGTGTATGACGTTGTAGCTCGAGGCATTCAGATGAAATGAAATATAAATGAATAAGTGCATTAATCCGCTCACTCTTTAATACAACATTTAGACTGACGAATTATTAGGATTCTTTTTTATAAACCTGTATAATATTTCACATTAATATTTTTGGGTATAAATTTAAGTTAAGCCATTTTTGTCTCATATGTCGTTCAGGTCATTTGATATTTTCACAAAAAATGATTTATTATCATATAGTATATAATTACAACATCAATATATAATAAGTAACTCTTTCGTTTTGGCTAGTTTTGTTAGTATACGTTTCGTGTACCACCGGTGGTACACGTGGCGTCAAGATAAAGTTTAACGTGTACCACCGTTGGTACACGTAGCACGGAATGTGTTAAGGGTTAATATTGGGTTTTGATTTATTTTATACTTCGTCGTGTTTCGTTTGCCGAGGGATTGTCACTGATAACGGAATGTTCAAGATCAACATTTTTTTACAGAAATAAACTAACGAATAATATTGCGCGTAAATGAAACATCTAGTAGTCTAAGCAATTGAAAATAATTGACTATCTATTTAAAACTAGCTGTTTCCCGCAGCTCCGCATGCGTTTTTTTATAATTGTAAAATTCTTCTTATAAGATCAGCTATCTGTTAGGTAAAGTTCCGTGAAAAATGGTTCAAACGTTTTGGTGATAGTACTACAGACAAAGCCACGGATGACAGCTAGTCTAAAATAAAGTAAGCTATGTCCCCCGCTGTAATTTTATCTATCCGTCAGTGAAATTTCTGTCAAAATCGATCTAGCCGTTTCGGAGATTACACGGAACAAACAGACAGAAAGACAGCAGACAGGCAAAAATTTAAAAAATTGTATTTTTGTTATCAGTATCGTGTATACGTTCATATTCAATCAGTAAAAAGTCGTTATTTTGATATTACATACAGACACTTCATTTTTATTATATGTATAGAAAATGTATACAAGCAACGGTTTCTACTACAGATAAATGAGAATACAGCAAAGATATTGTAAAATTTTCAAATATATCCCCCACCGAAACCTGTTCAGGTATAAATAAGGGTTAAGAACAAAAAGAAAAAATGGCGTCGTCGGTCAGCCTTTGTCTATCTTTTCCCTCGCTTATTTTCAAGGGATAATTACGGGTGATTTTTACCTGTTCGAAATAAAACAATTAACGTGTGTTGATGCCGAGACAAATCACACAATAATTTGAGACCGGATTCGGGTAATTTTTTGATTATTTAGTAGAAAAAAAAAAACACTTTTTTAACATTCGTACATTTTATGGGAAACGTTCTATGCGTGCGTTCCGGTTGTAAGCCATTCGCTGTGGATGTTAAGATTTTTAAATAATCACAAGTAAAAACATGATTGTTTATTTAAGAGGAAAATTTATTTTACTTTACATTTTAAATAATAACATTCTTAAATTTAACGAAGATGTTAAAAAAATAGTACGGAGAAGTTATAAATCTCCATATAACAATGCAAGTGAGTGAGACAGTAGGAAAAAATTAACTAATATTGAAAGAATTCACAGATTGACGAATGTATAGTTGTTCAGTCGCCATGTTTTTCATTACAAAGGGTAGATTTGGTGTTATTTTCTTCAATAATACAGCCGTACGAAGCATGGGCACACAGCTAGTGGTATATATATTGATTTACTAGCTTATATCCTCGGCTTCGCTCACATTATATATTAACGATATTTATAAGTATGAATCTTCACGAGGATCGGTTAAAATAATAAAGGTTGATGTTCTGCAATGCTATCGTGAGTTATAGTAAAAATAGCTTTGACTCGAAACTTCACACATTGCACTTCACAATATCTTCATTTAATATAAAGTTACTAAAGTTTTAAGAAACCACGGTTTTATAAGCACTATCCGTTCTACGCTGCGTGTTCTCTTGCCGTAGAGAAGTGGGGTAAGCGGTGTGGTGCGCATGTTTTTTGCTATGTACACAAAATATATTGTTAAGGTAATAAACGACGCTCACGTCGCAAATATTAGCTGGAAAATTGAAAAAAAGAGTATGTAATTGATTTTCTTGATACCTATAAAAACAATTGTTGAGAACGCAGAAGAGATAAGTGAATTCACCTCAGAAATCAACATAACTGTTAAAATTTATAACTATAAAAAATAGTAAATAAATATCTGAGAGCCTTCAAGCGACAGTTTAAAAAGCCGCATTGCATTCGACTTCCGCGCATCTGTTCGCTATTGGCTCGAAGGCGTGGGTTCCATCACGACCTCCATACTTATTCGTGTTACCCGACCAAGAAGGAGAGGTGAGCGTTTTAATATAGTTGGATCGAGCTCAGCGGGATTTTCAGTTTTACTAGCTTATTATTGAGTATTCGCACACAAACATGGAACATTCCCGGCATTCTTTAACAATTACGATTTCGTGAGAGACCCTTAGTCTTTTCAAGTGTCCCTTGGAGTGGTCCCACCAAGGAAGATTTGACCTTTGGCATTGGTTCACATTCCTTTAAAAAATAACTGAATTTTACATTTTTACAATACTTCCCTATATGATTTAGCGTTGGTATAACTTTTGGTTTTTAAGTGTACTTTTTTTTATTATACCAACAGCTTCTGCAAAATGTAATGCAATATATGTTTGCAACAATTAAAAAAGCTAAATGTAGTATAACACCGGCATGATTTAAATACTAGAAACAATAAAAAATTGGCCTTTCCGTGCTTCGGCCTCAGTAAGACCAGTATCAGTTTATAGGTGTATGTTAGGTTGTACAATAAAACCTCAAAGCTCATTACCGATTTGCCGAATAGTTAATTCAAAAAGCATACCGAGCTGGTTTCGATGTCAAAAGGCTATTATATAATGTATAAACGATTAACATATAATGTGTATAAATGATTGTAGTGCTTGGAAAAAAATTCGCTAAAGATGTTTGTACCTATTCATTGTTATATAAAAATGTACAATAAAAAGATATATTAGACCGTATATACTTGGTTGTTTTCTGAACCGGTGGTAATTTCGACATTCATAAGCACTTCCTCAGGACCTAAGTTGTATAAACTATTTTTGATTTTGATTACGCATGATCAAATTCTGTGTCGTGTGGCAATTTACAAACATATGAAAAGTACATGCAGACCCTGCACAATTACTTGTATATCACAGAAATAATTATAATTATGCGGGGTTCGCTTCTTTACTGCACGGGGACAGTGGCAAGGCGAGCGCATAAACTGCTTCACTCATATTACAGTAAAATATATTATGAAGCCTATACGTATGCCAATAGCTTGTTCCAGCAGTTAAAATAGCAAAGTCAAGTCAAAAAGTACTATTTTCAATATTAAATCACGAGGAGTCGTGGTGGTCTTCTCCTTCTAATAGAAATCCGATGAAGGCAGGCTGTCAATATTTTGTTGTTTTATTCTCTTATTTTCTTTAGTCGTGCTTGTTATCCCTGTCTTCAAAACATTTGTATTCCTTAATGTCTATAATTTCATAATAATTGTAGAAAACGACTTCGGTTAACTCAGGATTATTTAAGAGAATTACTCAGTATTGAATACAATAAGGTGCGCGACTGTCAGCGTTAATGGTAATAAGTAAGCACACTGGTATTTCCCATTGTATTCTGTTTTAGGATTTAAATATTACCATATTGACTCGACAACTTTAATATTGTCGGAGCATAGTGCCCATTTATGTTTATTGATTTTTTATTTGTTTTTATTTTTAATTTATTACATGTTGTGTTTTATTGCTAATTACTATGTATCCTTCAATACTTTTTGCATGATTCACAGGCATTACGTGTCTTACCAGATTTTTTTTTTCGAAGTGATACATTTGAAGTAAAACTTCTTATAGCAGGGCTTTAAATTCTGATTTGCAACCTTTTTGTGTGACGAAAAGTTGTCGGCGGTAAACACTGTGTCGGATAGAGTGTTGAAAATACCAGTTCTCGTCCGATCATCGAAGTTAAGCAACGTCAGGCTCGGTTAGTACTTGGATGGGTGAACGCTTTGGAACATCACGTGATTTTTCATTTTATAGTTAGCATCATATATTTTTTATTATTTAACAGCTATAAAACCAATAGTAAAACTCATTTAAATAATAAGTATACTGTTTTAAATTAATTTTACTCGTAGCACTAACAGAAAACGCTTTTCAAAAAGCAACTCAACAAACTTAATGATAATGTTGTAGATGTAGTGTTAAATATACCTGTGTTCTCCCTTGTAGCGAGTTATAATAATACTGATAATATCAAGACCGTCTCCATGAAATAATATTTCGGTCAAAGAGTATTGAGGTCTATCAATCTCAACTATACAAATATACACAAACTACTAATATTTTTTTAAATATGCATATATACATATACTAACATCAGTATTATAAACTATATTGTATAAACATTATTTCATAATAACTGTATACCTCTTAGTACGTACACGATATATCCGTCAAATGAATATTTATTTTCGACCGACATTTTTATAAGAAGAAATTTTGTGCGTTGGGAAATTGCTCAACTTCTTTACCGCTTAAATTACTTGTCGTGGCTATAATTTAACCCGTATTATCTGCATAATATAATTGACACTAAAATGACTCTAAATTGTTTGATTTATTAAGGTTTTTTAGTTCGGTGTGATTATAATTTGACAAAATGGAATGTCAATGGAAAATTGTAATCATAGGAAAATTACCTGGTGAAGTTTTTGTTCCGGCACGCGTAAAGTGCGCGTGGAATGCGCTCGTGACGATCGATTTCGCGCGCAATCATCGCCCGGTCTTGTTGTTTTTGCTGTCAAAATAATAGCCTCAAGGTGCGTTCCGTTGCACGCTACTGTCTACACTACTTTTTTATGTGTTGTACTTAATGGATCAGTATTTAAGTAGGTTTATTGTTTATAAAACTTGCTACACAGATAATGCAGTCCAATATAATTCTTAGATTTAAAATTTGAATGTAATTACTGCTTTATCGTTCCCATTCCAATTTTATAAACGATTTTAATGATATTTTTTGCATGAAAATTTGTTCTTACGTCCATTTAATTACACTCAAGCTGCTATTACGAGAAACATTATCACAGATTAAATTTCAAACCTCTTTTATTTTTCAAACCTTTGCAAACCAGCCAGTGTGGGTGTGGCAGGCAACTTGTATTTATAGCCAGCCAGTATAATGCAACCTCTTTGATATAATTTACACTAAAAAAAGAATATTACATAGAGAGTTCGTTTTTCATTGGACAAGCGGCGGTTACGCGAGAAAAAATAAATAATGCTATATCAAAAGTGGAAAATTACGCTATTCCCCTTACAATGGCAGGATTCTATCTTATATATGTATATATATGTTGCGTGTGCGGCTCTCACGCTTTTGTTATCTGATGAAATAAATAGTTGATTTATAATAAATTAAATGTTGTGTTAATATTGTTCTTGTTGAAATAACTATTTTAAAGCACCGATACTGATGGTACAAAAATCTTATCCACGAAAAAATAGTATTATAGACTCATGGATGTTTTTATGCTAATATCATTTTTTTGGATATTTACTTATATCCGACTAAAAATATCATCATATCCAAATTTTATTAAGATAAAAACGTTTATCGTGATAATTTTTTTATAAAATAATCTTTGAATACGAGCTCTTAAATATGAACAACTTCAATAAATTATATTAATTATACCTGAAAGTGTTTTCTTTAATGTGGTTTATTTTTCTATGACTCGTATACCATATACATTATAAAATTCCATACTAATTAGTGACATTCTAATATATTTTAATTTTATTAGTAGTTAGTTGGTGCTCGTGACTTCGCTACTGTAGAAATTGTTTTGTTGTTTCATAGGAATTACGTGCTTTATCTATATTAATGATTATATATCCTTTATTATTATGATCGGGGCATTCCACACCTAATCGGATGATTTAGAATTTTTTTCTCAATTTTGTGATATGTTTTAGTATCTTTCAAAAATAATTTTGAGACTTTTTCATTATTCGTTTAAAAGATCGTCCTTTCTAGTTTTACGGACATAAATTTGTTAAAAATGGTCCAAATTTTTTTTTTTTAATTTTTGTTTTTACCTGGTCTTTATAGAAAAATATTAATTTTTATTTTAAAAAAGATCTCTGAATTTTACTTTAAAACAGAGTTAAAAAAAATGTTGTATACTTCGATTTTTTTAATTTTAAACATCTAACTTGTCTCAATTTGTAAGCCCGGTCTGGAAATAGCTTTTCGGTAACTATTATTTATTATCAATTTTTGAAAATTTGAAATCAGCAAGAGATTTGAAAACTAAGGAACTTTAAAACTCGATTTAAATTGATCTAAATCTAAAATCTTAATAAAAAAAATATCGGCTGAGAAATTAAGGAGTGAAAGTGTAATGTACAAATAAACTCATATTCGCGTTTATAATATTAGTAAGCATTTAGCATGTTATATTTGATATCAGAAGACTTTTATCACAAAAAAAAAAACGATTTATTACAAATCAATTGATTAGATACTATCGAGTTCGTCTCTGTGCTCTCTATGAGGTCAGTTGGAGGGTGTTCCTCTGGGCAGGGTAGTCTTAATTAGTTATTAGACGCGCAAGAATGTAGCTCCGCGCCGGGAAGGGCGTACGCGCACGCAACCGTGATTTTATCCACAAATTAGCTCTAGCGTCAAATTACCCGACACCACTGCGCCGTACGCGTAATAGTCTGATAAGTATCTGTTCTTTAGATAAAATCAGTTTAAGCATTGTACCATATTTTTTCTCTACATTTTTCTTTAAAAATTTATACAGTGACGTTGAGGTATACATGCTGAAATTTTTTTTGTTTGTTTAAAATCGGTTATCTCTGAAATGACCTGTCAGATCTGCAAAATTATTTTTGCATTCGCCCCGGCTTCGCACGGATGTATTAACGAAGGACATATAATACAATTAAATGGCAACCAAACAACTGAAAGTCAATCTGTTAATTCTATCAATATATTTGAAGATCTCCATACTGTCTTGTATTTCACTCAGTCACTTTTAATACGGAAATTTTAAATCCAAATATTTCACTTTTTCGTTCGATTTTTCATACATTTTTTTTATATACGAACTTTGTTTGATAATTATAAACTCGATACAAAAAAGAATACACCAAACAGATGCAGCCGATCTGAAGTGATGCGCTTAGATACAGTTGGCAATATATTTCTATTAATATAAATTTATGCAAGAGAGTCGTTGGCTATATAACATCAAGCTATAATATACCTTCGCAGCGGCTTGTAGCCTGACGAAGCTGTAGAGGCCTGTCAGGCCAACAGTGTAGTCAGCTCCAAAAAAAAGCTTAAAAACGGAGCTATTATTTTATATAATATTTTATATATCGTATATATTTGGAAATCCAGCAGCATGCATGTATGCAAAAAATAACTTATAATATAGAATATTTAAAGCCAAAAGAGAATTTTTCAAATACAATGAAATGATGTATAGTAATAATAGTTACATAAATAAAAGAAAAACATATATCTTATACAAGCGTTTATAGTCTATGTATGTGAGTAGGGATGTGTGCGTTGCTTAGATGGATATATGTGTGTGTGGGTGTGTAATGAGGGTATGTGTGTGAGAGACTGAACGTGAGTGAGTTATTAAGCATGCATATATAATGTCTTATACATACGCTTTTGTTGTAATTTCTAAATATGTTTTTATTATTGAGTAAAACTTTAAAATACATCGAAAGTAATACACAGTTTACAGCAAAAAGTTAAACATTTAATGAATTTCGTTGTTGCCTGATGACGTCATTGCTGTTAACTTGAAACGATCCGAGAATCGAACCCGACCCTTTGTCGGTGGGTGCACCTTAATGTGACGACCGCATTTACCGCAGTAATATTGAAGACCGCAAATGTCTTTCTGTTATTACAGGATCTCCGTTGTGGGTTTCTTTCAATAATTTAGTCGGTATTATTTTATTTGCACTTTACAAACTATTATATTGTGGATCGTGACACTGGCTAATGATTTTCTTGAGTTTAAACATTCATTTTATGTTTTATGTACGTACGTCCTGTAAAAAGCAGTAAGTGAATAATAGGAATTCTTAATGTTTTTCATACTTATACAGTATTAGAGTAGTGACATTTTTGCTGGTGACACATTCACGACTTAACTACTTAATCGAATATCTTTAAAATTTACATAGACATTGTCAGGCGAATAGAGAAGAATATAAGGAGGTATCGATTACCCAGAAAGATGTACTGTTCCCGAACGACATGTCAAGCCGTTGAGAAAACCTAGTTAGTTATATATAGATATACACTGTAGTGACTACTTAACATCCTGTGAAATACATGTTCGATTATAATTTTATACCATGGAATAAATATTATATGGCATATATTGATACCGATGCTCCTTTGGTTAATATTGTAAATAGTAAATAAAAAACTTGCCCTTATAATATGTATCTAAAATTGATTAAAACGGAAACATATCCGTAATGATGTATGTATGTATGTATACATAAGTTTAGAAATAAGGGTTACTTTGTTTGACCAAGGATGTCTTGTACACTGATATCAATATAATCATTTATAGAAAATGTATAGAAAAAAAATATATCTAGATCGTGCATGTATAGATTTTAAAACGAAATATGTCAACTATGTTACAGTAAATAACAATAGTAAGGAAACAGCAGTGCACGCGGACACCTCGTCGGGTGTTGATGTATGGCGTATTGTGAAGGGAATGGGTGAGCCTCGCGTTCGGTACTAAAACTAAATGTTTAAGCATTGTCAGGTAGGCGGGTAAGCATAATTACTCGTTAGTGTTCCTCGTGAAAGGTTTCCATACCAGACTTTTAAAATTACGTCAGGTTTTCGTATACACACAGTATCATGGTTTAATTTTGTTCTGTTATTTTTTTTTTAATTGTATAAATAATTTCAAAGCGTATGTAGTTCATTAGTAGCACGGTCGGGTATCGCATGGATTGCCATAGGTTCAAATAGATTCCAACGTAGGTCTTGTGGAACATGGAGACGCTTCGTTCGACTCCTTCCACCACCATAGCCGGTCCTGGGGAGTAGAGGTAGAGAGCTCATCTTTCCATTGCACAGGTCCCGTGAACGGGGGACGGACGGTGTGTATTTGGTCGTGTCGTTAGTAGGTCAGCAGTGGCGGTTGATTTGCAAGACCGATTCCATTTCGCCCGGATAAAGCGGCGCGGCGGCGATTTAGTCCGTCGACTCTGACATTGCCCACACTCTCCCCGTTCAAATAGATCGGGCTTTCGATAAAGGCGAAGTATGAATTGCAATAACATCGTGGTAAAGGGTAATTATATTAAAAGAATACAAAAACACGCACACATCTACTTACACACTGAAAACACACGCACATACACGCGCGCGCTTACATACGCCGGTCTATACTTAAACGTCAGTAAAGGTTACATCTTTTCTTTTATTTGTATAATTATTATTTTACGTTATTCTACAAAAACTTATATGCTCTGTGATTTTCAAATATATAAATAAGGGCGCCGAGAGCCAGTCAATATAAGCTTTACTTCATCATACATCATAATGTTACTATCAATCTATCTGTCTGTTTGGATGTTCGCGATAAATTCAAAAACTACTGAGCGGATTTTAATGTAGTCTCCACCAACAGATAAGAATAATTCACGGGGAAAATTTAAGTATATAATTTATCAAGGTTATTTTGTAAATTGATTGAAACATAATGATAATTGTTGAATGAATCTGAAAAAGCAAGCCGCCTGGAAGCTTTCGTCGAAAACGCTGCATAATCCCTTTGAGATATACCAAAACAATGCATACTGAGATATTCCTCTATTATAGATCTACGAAAAAGTCTGCGATGGTATATATCTATCTTTTTAGATTAGCTTACTATACCCATCTTTCTGCTAAAAATGGTCATACATAATGAGGCATTTGGAAGGCTATTTAGACGGATACAGTATTAATCCTTATCAAATAAAATACATTAGTTACCTTAAGCATTTCATGCACATAACTATATATTTTTTATTATCAGGCCAGGACAACGTCCGCCGGGCCTGCTGGTTTATTATATTGTATTGATTATACAATCTATATACGTTAGTATCAATCTAGGAGAGAGTATTGCTGAAACTTATAAAGTATTAAAAATAACATTTTAATATGATATATTGCATGACTGGTATAAGAATAGTCCGTAATGGTCCGTAGGTGGTAGAGCTACGCTGAAGCTATTACTGGTTTCAGCATGAATGGGTCGGCTCGCCCGGGGTAGTACCACCCTCTCACAGAAAACCGACGTGAAGTAACAGTGGTTGCACTGTTGCGTTTCGTTTGGTCATTGAGAGCGCCGGAGGCCCACATATTTAAAAGGCCGGCAACGCACTTGCAACTCCCCCGGTGTTGCTAGTGTCTATGGACGGCGGTGATCACTTACCATCAGGTGACCCACCTGTTCGTTTGCCCCCTATAACATAAAAAAAAAGAATAACCCGCGCAGATGTTGTCGCTTAGCGGTCCTTACGAATCGGTTACACAATTCCTTACAGTTATTAAGATTATTATCAGTGCGTATTTCCAACCAGTTGTTTGTATGTAATAAAACTGTTCATAAAACCGGCCGCATCCGGTCAGATGTCGTACGAGGTAGGTATCTTCTTTCTACTCAACTCGAATTGTGCCCTAAACTATTTTTTTGTGATTTCGAGTCTTGACTGATTTATCTTACACCTTAGTAGTAAGCGCTAGTATTATGTTTTTTGATTTATATAGATAAAAATAAATATTAGCGTTAGGCATGAGATTAATAAATTCCAATATCGCAAACGATATATGGGTCAAACCCATCATTACCACTTCGTGTATTGAAGTGTTTTTAATGGAAACAGTTTTTCTATCCATTGTGATATAACTCGTCACTTGGTGGCGTTACAGAACTTCAACTTCTATTACTTCAACAATCGCCATTAAAATTGTGATGTGAAGATATTTGAACGCGTAGAATATTTACTTATAACCTGACTCTTTATTACAACAAATAATAACAGAATTAATACTAACTAGCCCTCACTAATATAAATGACATGAAAGGTCTGTCTGCTTGTTCGTTAATTTATTACACTTTCACGCCTTAACTACTCGAATAATCATAGTAAAATTTTGCGTACACTTAGTCAGGGATACAGAAAATATAGGATAATGTTCATCCAGAGAAAAATCTACTGTTCTTGAGGGATAGATGAAATCTTTATGAATGCGAGCGAAGCTGGGAGTAAAAGCTAGTTAATAATAAACGCGTACGGAACCACGAGTAATTTCACTTAAAATATTGTAGTAATAATAAGTTTATTATCAGATTCACTCTCACACTTTCACGTTTAGGTATGTACAAAAAGCTTAATTATTTTATAGAATAGTAAAAGTAAGGTAAAATTTATTTCAAATCTGAACCCCAATAAAGGTACTTTGATCTGAACTACAGATCTTCATACATTTGTAATTTTTTCATTGTGTAATAATAATAGTGTATAATAATTTTTAATTGTGTCATAAATTGTAGAATAGTATAATTTAAAAATGTTTATGATACTATAGGTAATGGTTTGTCGGTATGTATGAAAGTGTGTTAGTAAACAACTATAAATATCTTATTTTTTGTCCACGAATGTACCCATCTTAGCGTATAGTTGAAGTATATCTCTCCGGAATAATACTTTTTTGTAACAAAGCTCCCAAGCGGCTTGACTTTTTCCAACATTTCAAAGACCGCTCGCAGTCCGTTTAGTAGTTTTTGAGTTTATCGCGAACATCCAGACAGACAGACGCGGCGGACGACTTTGTTTTATAATATGTAGTGATTATGTCAATCTTTCAATTTTGTAAATGAATAATCTACAAAATAATTTTATTGCGCTTCGCAATGTCGTTGTATGTACTGTCCTCCGTCAATCTTTTTGGCCGTTCCGAATAAAGCTGTAAGTGCTTGTAATAATATATTACGAAATTTAATTCAAAACAATGTTACAATGTTATTGTTGGAATCTAAAATTGACGTTTGTTTATCTTTAAGTTACTCGATATTATATATATAAGATAATACGTATTTATTTATACCTTAATTTGTGTTCTACGCAATTAACTTCAGAGCGGTCAGAAAGTTTGGCGAGGATTGTAAATCTTTCCTTTTAGAAAACAATAAAACGGACGTTTCTAAAGCTTTTGGAAATATTAAATTTGCACAAGGTATATAGTTGTTATAGGTGCAACAATGATATGAAATTTATGTATATAGATTTAATTTGTACACACAAGCTATTTTCAAATTCCTTAACAGCAATGTTCAAGTTCTTGAGCAATATAATCGTGTAAAGCCTCAGAACACTTTGGAATCCTACAATTAATTGCTTCCATATGTCAGTATCCTATAAGCCGTCGTCCATATTTTGCATTCTTATGTAAAATGTGTCTCATTAATAGGTAAAAGCGATTTTCAACAAGACGGTGCCCGCAACTCCATTGCCGTTAAAACGGTTTTATCAGAACGACTTGCCTTTAAATGCAATTAATTATAGGTTGGTTTTATTTTTGAAGTAAAACTTCTCATAGGGGGAGGGCTTTGAAATTCTGACCGGCAACCTTTTTGTGTCACGAAAAGTGGTGGGTGTAAACACTATATGTTGTGAGAGTGTTGAAAATCCCGATTCTCGTTCGTTCACCAAAGTTAAATAACGTCGGACGCAGTCAGTACTTACTTGAATTATTTACGTGACCACCTGGAAACACCGCATGACGCTGGCTTTTTGATGTATTATTTAATTAAAATGTTTCCTTGTAATATATAAAAGTCACTTCTATCGTGTGTCTTTACGATACACCTGGTTTTTTGTGTAATCTAGCTCATTCTCTGAATAGTTTTGTATCTGCTAGTAAATTAGATAAAAAATCAGTAGAAACAACAGACATTTTCATTTTTTTCGATATTTATTTCTTTCATTCAAATTGGATTGGAATTATAATAAATTTATATACAAAATAAAACATAATACATTTTTTTCATTCGATTTACTTTTAGAATTAGAAGCAACTTTTATTTTTATTAATATAATTGAAATTATAAATGGAATAGTCAAAACTGTCACCTATGGAATTTATTTATATTTTTTTAATAGAAAATTATAAAACTACAAGACCGTTCGCGAAACAAACTGAATTTCACTAACAATGTATGTTTATCGTTAAGAGATGTCGCCACAGTACAATTAGCTCGCGCTTTCGTGTAATCGCTGTTTTTGTACACTATTATAAAGTTGTTCCGACAATTTAAAATCAAGTGTTCCAAATAATCAATAGTCCTCTTATCCGTTCGTTGTCTTGTTGTCGCTTCGTCGTCTGGGTGGTCTTCGGTTTGGTCAAAAACAAAGAACTTATTTTCAGGTCGAGAAAAAATTCCGTAAAAATATATAAGAAATAACAGGGTTTTGGGTATCGTCTTAATATTATTTCGTTTATAACAGTTTACATGTTGGAAAAGTAAGTGACGTCCATTATTAAAGTGCATGTAACAAGAATGTTCGTTTTTACACTCAATTAATTAATAAAGCTACGTTCCAACGGTGTTTGCGTGAAGTTAATCACGGCATTCAAATCTCTGACTGGTTCTTTGTAAGACGCTGCACTAAGCTTTGTTAGAAATGTGATTAAAAAAAAACGTAGAAACATTAATAGATGTGGTAGGTATATTAATGGTAACGCTTTTATAATGTGGTACATACTGGTAAAGTCACGCCTACGCTATCCGTCACATCTACACCTTAACAGCGTTTGAATTACATTAATTTATATCGGACCTTATGTGTAACTTACTTCGTCATTGCCGTGGATTAAGACAGAAGATTTGTGAGAGATATTACAGCATTACATGAATTGCCTTTACCTATTAAAGTATCATTATGGCAGTGAAATAAAAAGTTTGACGAATAAGAAATACGAGTAATAACGGGGGAAGGACTTTTTTTAAACTCGTCCAGCTAATTTAAGTAAGTTTTTGAAGCGATGATGGCTTAGTTGATAACGTGTTCGGAGGCAGCGTCGAAGGACGTAGGTTTGGCTGAGTCGGAGCTTTCGGTGAAGGAAAACATCGTTCTGAATCTATAGCATGGTGGTAGGACTTTTTCTAAGTTTGCTTGGCTAGTTACCACCCTCAAGTTGGAAATCAGTCGCCAAGCACCTGTTGGTGTGTTCCGGCAGCTGCACTTGAGGCTTAACGTGACTAACATCTTAGACCATGTCATCATGTAACATCAGATGAGAATGTAGTCAAACGCTAACCTATAAAGTATTAAAAAAGTTGAAAATATGTCGCCAGGCATTTATGAGTGTGTACCGGCAGCGCACATGAGAATCGGTTCTTCAAGGTTTAGCGTGCTTACCATTTTCGACGATATAGTAATTTAATATCCAGTAATATGGTTGTGATCAAATCCTAAACCGTATAAAGTATTGAAAAAAAGTTGGACAAAACTGAATCAAAAATATATATTTCTTATAATAATAATGACTGTAATTATTAGCATGATACATTATGACGATCAGATTTTTTATTTTATTTAACATTACTTTGACATAATTTATAATTCATTATTTTTGATAATTTAATATTTTTCCTAACATATTCAATTAAACTGTGTGATTTCATTCCTTACATCAGATTAATTATGCATCGAAAAGATAAGAGAAAATAAAAACAGATTAACCACAGTCGCATAGCGGGTACGTAACGCCTTTTCCTTATGTGACGAAAATATAAGAATATAAACAACTTAAATCTCCATATCACCTCCAATTACATTCGAATTTGAAGAAAAAGCGTAGAGAACTTAAAATACATAAATAGTTAAATTACAATAAATAATGATAAATTTAGTTATTTAATTTTAAAATGAATACACCGCTTACTTTTTCAATTTGTACCAGGGGCTACGAACAAGCAAGTCACGCACAAGTATACACGTTCACACGTCGAATGCAATACGGCTGTACAACAGCAATTGGTAATATACAATCCGACGTTCACCGATCAAATGGGATTAAAGGGTGCTGGGACTGCTTCAGACAGAGCACTGTATAATCTGTAGGTCCGCATCGTAACAGTCGAATAATTGAAATCAATTTATTAAACTGTTTCACGTATTGGACACCGATTCGTAACCGTGTATTCATCATCTTTGTTTGAGAGATACTCTAATCATCAGGAGAGTTATAATGTTTGAGTTTCTCTTGAAATTGATGTCAACATTTTGATATTATTTACTCCAGGCAAAAATTATAATCTTGACAGCCTTACCCATCTATATCACATGAAATACTTTCATAACTCTATATAGAAATGTCACATAATATCAGCCTGTATGTGTACCACGGGTGGAAAGAACATTCTGCCTGGAAGAATCTATTGACATAAATATGTCTTCAGACCACATCATCGTAATAGTAAATGAAGAGACATCAACTGTTACATATTTTTCCCACTAATAGTTGTATTACAAAATAATCCCAAGGAGGGTTGTTGTCAGGAAGGTGGCCGATCGTAATAATTAAGCGAAATCATACATCACAACATGATAAGCATGTTGTGCCGACTCTACTTAGGTGGGATAAGAGTAAGAAGATGATTTATTCATATCATTGTTTAGCATAAATCTCCTAGATTTTTTATGTAGAAGTAAAATACATTTTTGTACGATGAAGGTGATAATATATATCTTTTTAAAAAAATAATTTAAAATAATATAAGAAATTGTTAATTAACTTATCAAAGAATAATTTATATTAAACGAACCTCAGAGAAGTCCCTCTGCGACATCGTGTTTCTTTATATTCTTCTTAACCGGTTCTGTAAAAGAAAAATATATTCAATTCATCTAAAATTTGATTATTTTCTTCAACGATTATAGATTATAAAAATCTATATATAAAATGTAAATGATACTGAAGTATCTGTTGTTATCAAAATATAATCAACCATTTTCAGAATTCAACCGATTAACTCGAAAAAACATCAGACGCTTCATTTATTTTTAATCTATTGACTAATTATAAATAATTATGAAAAATAAAATTAATGCGTTTTTTTGTGGGAAAAGTCTATGGCTTCCAATCGATTTGTGCACGAATAATATGTGTAATACTAGCTTTTGTCCACCGCTTCGCTCGCGATAATGTAGTAAAAGATATGTATCAAACCGTCGGGAACACTACTTTTTTCTAGATAAAAGGTATTTATTACAAATAAATTATTTCTTTTCTATACTCCTCACAACGACGTGATAGCGTGACGAACAAAAAACGGACACACATTCGCATTTATAATATTAGTCAATAATTGAATTTTAAAAAGCTTCGAATACAATGTAAAACAACCACAGATTGTTTATTCATATTTAGATTGTATATTTATGTTAACAATAGATATCGTTGAACACAATAACTATGAAAAAATTGTTAACCGCAGCAATTTCACTTGTAATAACTTAACAGTGGTGCTCAGCTTAAACTGTAATCCGTCGTTGCCTTACTTAAGCTGGAGTTCATCAAACTCTATAGGCAGGTAATAAGGGGTGAGTGAGTATTGAAACGCTTAAATCGTGCAGGTTAAGCAGTAGTAACAAGGACCTAAAGTCAGGTGCTTGTTGCATATAAATAATTTTATTTAATGAATATATTGCTTAAGATGATTAAAAAAAAACAATATATACTACTTTTCGTACATTTTAAATAGGTCCCCATTTTTTACACAAACATCTCCCTGCATTTATCATCATATTATTAAGATTTCTATACTATTTCCTTATTGCAGATTGTCTAAATGCCACTGGACAGGGTATTAGGCTCTTGAAAAAATCGTCCCCTGAATTGTATAAATAGATGATTCTAGACTAATGGTAAGTACACGTGAATTACCCGGCATTTGTTTCGGCACATTAGAAAGAGTGAGACGTCCGGCTAAGATCGGCTTGCTTCGGTTTGGAAAGCGTTCTCTGTATCGTGCAGCGCAATGACTGCGATAGATAAAGATAACGCTAAACGAAACCGACCTTAGCCGACTGTCTCCGTCTCTCCCCCGACGTGCCCAATCAAACGTCGGGTACTCTCGCAATAATAATAATAAGTAAGAATATTTTTTTTTTATATTATAGGTGGCAAACGAACAGGTGGGTCACCTGATGGTAAGTGATCACCGCCGTCCATAGACACTAGCAACACCAGGGGAGTCGCAAGTGCGTTGCCGTCCTTTTAAATATGTGGGCCTCCGGTGCTCTCAGTGACCGAACGAAACGCAACAGTGCAAGCACTGTTACTTCCCGTCGGTTTTCTGTGAGAGGGTGGTACTACCCCGGGCGAGCCGACCAATTCATGCTGAAACCAGTAATAGCTTCAGCGTAGCTCTACCACCTACCAAAATATCACGGCAAACTATAATTCCATATATCTTTCATACACTAATATCTATATAGTGACTATCTATCTATATATATTTGTGACTAATGAAATTATGTTAATGCGTGTTCTCGTACGGGACAAAATTTTATGACGAATATATCTGGGACTGAGTGTTTAATATTAATTCCTTAACAGTAATGTAGCAAAGTACTTCTAATATTGTTATAATACTTAATAAGTACTTAATACGTGTCAACGCTCAAACGTTTGTGCGTAATATTTGAAATCATAAAACACTCTCCGCCGAACGATACAAGTTACATTGTATTGGGTCCTTTGTGATGTCCTAGAGTATTACTGCTATCGTTACAGCGGCTATAAAATCGAGTCGTAAAATGTGCTTTCAATGTTTTAGTTTTAGTTGTTTTCTTTACGAAATACACATAAATGTTTATATTTATTTTTACTAATTTATATCTTATATATTGTATATCCTAAAATATATTTTTTTCTATTTTGATAATAAACTCGATTCGTTTTAAGTCTGTTGTTTCTAAAGTGCTCTATATCGACCACACGGGGTCGACGACGACCAGTAAAGAGGTCGACGATGCCAGCGAAATAAATTAGTTGTTTATGATATGCTATTGGGGGTCATCGATAATGAATCTCATTTAAGCAGGCCGTAAGTTTAAATATGGATTTCCATGAAGAGAAGAATTCTAAATACACATATTATATATATTATATATACACTACACACATATATATTATATATACACTTTTAATATAAAGACATCTACCTAAGAGATAAAACCATATTTGCTTACATATTTAAAATTGAGAAATTTGCAAAAAACAATTTCAGGTAAGCAGGGGGTTTACAAGTAAGCTATAAGAAAGGGAAGTGGGCTACGAGACAAAAAAGTTTGGGGATCTCTGTTTTAAGTTATAACATAAACACTAACTCAGAAAATGTAATTGTTTTATAGGCGCAGTTATCAAAGTTTTTTCAGATAACACTATTTGTTTATTTTATTTTTATTTTTAACATACCAATAGAATAACTAAAGATCAAATTACATATTATATAACGAAGAGACCGGGAATATAAGAAACACTGTATAATGTATTCTATGTCATTTTCTCGCATGTTTAATCTTTTAGGTGTATATATTTGTCTCCTGCTAATGACACTTTTTCGTTTCTGTCAAACTTTTACTTCAATCGAAACTAATATTATAAATGTAAATGTGAGTTTGTTTGTAACAATATTACTCTTTAACTACTCGACCAATCGTTATGAAATTTTGCATAATACATAGTCAGGAGTATAGAAAAAGATTGAATAGGGTGCATTTCAACCAGGAACAAAGTATTGTACCCGACGATTATATCAAATCTACATAAACGTGAGCGAAGTCGCGTACAAAAATTAGTAGCAAATCTTAGCAATGAGTGCTTATACGAAATAAATGCGTGAGAAAATATACCTATAGTGTTATACATCGTGCATTATTTCTCTCGTTATGTAATCTTGTTACGCGTATAAGAGGGCTATTATATACTATATTTAGTGTCAGTATATATTGTGCTTATAGTCGGAATGACAAAAAAATTTGGGTTATCATATATAGATGACTACGATAGAGCCAGTACAGCTTAGTTAGCGAACCGTTGGTCTCTTTCTAGCCCATGTTTTATACAAAAAATAAGCTTGCTCTATTTATTTTTTTGGTGAACTATCATTTTTTTTTAAATGAAAATTGATTTCGCTCTCATGTTATTTGAAACTCGACGAAACGAAAAAGCGATATTAAAAAGAGACAAGTGTATACATCTATAGGATTTCACGAGCGAAAGAATTAGATGTAATACATTATACAGTGTTTCTTATATTCGCAGTCTCCTCAGTGTATATTGTACTACTTAATACTTACTGTGGTGCGACTGTTGTTTGTACGCCTGCGTGTGTGTATGCCTACGTTTACGCACCTTTAGCCTTAGCGTGGTGTATTGTTCATGTATATCGTTTATATTTTATCATTATTTTAAGGCTTCACTTATACTGCATTTGAACATTTTTAACAAATGGTATTATATATTTCGTGTTCACATTTAAAAACTTTTTGGAATTGCAATGTCTTTCTCTGTAATCACAAGACAATGCATAGCCAATTATCAATGGTGTCATAATAAGGTCATAGTTCTACAGCGAGGTCTTACATGTTAATAAACAGATGATACTCTTTTGTATTCATTTATTTTAGTCATTAAAAACAAAGTCACAAAACCAGCATCTGTATTTATTTTGTCAAATAAAAACTTATGCCTCTGAGCCATCTTTAAACAGTAGCCAGATGGCTAAAAAATTCGAATTCTAACCGGGCATCGGCGGTATCATTACGCGCACGTGAAGTGGCGTGAGTAGACCAATCAAATGTAATTTGTATGTACAAAATGTACCTTTGAATCGGATTAATCCTTACTCCGTTCATCATAAGATGTATTTCTACTTGTATACCATTTTACAAATATATTAGTAATGACGCTTTGAAGTCATGTTCCTTGTAAATAATAGGATTGGAATAGATAATAGGCGTTCATAACGTCTTTTTCTGTCAAATTCTTCGATGTTATTATAATGCCAAGTGAGCGTGTAATGGCTACTTTGTGGTTGTAGCTAGGCGAGCTCTCCGCTACACTGGTTAATTGTAATTTTGTTGAGTGTACTTTTAAGGTAATGGAAGATATTCCGCTTTTTGTATATATTTATTATTCAGTGATAATGTGTAAAAACATTGTATTCCCTTTGTTTTTGTAAATTTATAGATTAATATATTGACACATATTATTCAAGACACAAAAAGCCTACTATTCTATACCTACTATAGAAAACTTAAATAAGAGGTAATTGAGAACAGCCGCCATGGCTTAATACTGTGGATTTATAGGTAGCAGGATTTTTATCGCTGAAACCATCGGCAAAATTTTTATTTTTCTTTTTACCACTCAGTAAATCTGTACATTAAAAATTAGGGTGGACGTTATTTCGCATTTCCGTTTAGAATTGTTTAGCTACTGTCACGTGTTTCTGTCGTCGATTGACACTGTTGATATCTATACGTGTTTCGCTCCTGCATGGAGTGTCTTCAGATCGATGTTGACTCTTCCGAAGCAAGCGGGCGAGACAGTAAGACGTGACAGCGGCCAAAGAATTCTAAGTGGAAGTGCGAAGTAACGTCCACCCTAATTTTTAATGATGGATTGCTGCAAAGTAACGCCTTCATCAATCAAATTTGTACATGACATGTAAAAAATTGTAAATGGATAAGAAGTGCTTCTGAAAATAGATATATGTTTTATAATCTTTTCGATCGTACAAGACAATTATAACTTGCCATATGAATGCGACCGTCTTTATCTAGTTGTAACGGGGGAGAAACCAATTGTCAATATATAGGAATCAATGACACATTTTATATATTATAATTAGTAAAATAATTTGTTACTGAAAATGTTTTGAAGAAATAAGAAGAAATGTCAACACCATGTAGTGGGACGCGTAATAAGAATCAGAAATAAGGAGAAACAGAATTTGTGTAAATAACATTCAATTGCCTGTAAATATGTAAGTGCATCACTTCAGTACGGCACCATTTTTTTTTTGTTGTAATTATCAGTACTGATTTGTGTAACAGAAAATGTTTCAAAAAAGCGAAAAATTTTAGGTCTGGAAAATATTCATATTAAAAATAAACTGAAGAACAGCTAATGAAATATAATAAGTCAACATATTATAATGGTCCAATGGTTTGTTTGAATCTGGATAGTCACGACGTGGATTTGACAGTAACCTGCAGTATGTATCTACCATGTACACGGTGTGTTTTTGCATAATATACCATACGACATACGTATGTTACTAAAGGGTTAATTCTTATTTATTTTAAATAGAACGTAGATAAATCTTGTGCCGTTTTTAAATGGACTAAAATAATATACTGTCTACATTTAAAATGCCCTACTTAACACATACTTATCAACAGGTTTGTAAAATACTGAGTTTATAAAGTGGGTATAATTAGTAACCTATTATATTTAATTGACGCCTCTATTTTACGCCTTACACGACAAATAATTGCAATAATCTTCTTTGCACTTTTGCAATTCACTGCTTTTTTATGTAGCAGCTTTCAACGCACTACGTTACGTTTTTTTTTTATACAATTGAATAGGTACGTGACAAACGTGTGGTTAAGTTGAAAAGTTAAGTTAAATGCAGAGACGTCGAAGTCGCGCCTTCCAATTTTAAAGCCAACCCACGAAGCGGTCATAGCATGTTTTTATTGCTGCGTCTCGCAAACAAGTACTATATTATATTTCCGATCAAAACATGTAATTGTCATAATTATGAGCAATCTGCGCGACCTTGGGACAGTCACGGATGCCGTGGGGCTCCATGTTCTCCGTTTGATCTTTGCTATAATTGCTTTTGGGTTAGCGAGGGGCCTTAAAAATAACATGAGGAAAAAAAAAAACATATTTTAATCACTACTATTACCCAACCGTAAGACGAAAGCTCGTAACGCAAGTAGATGTAATAATCTTGTTCGGAAACTTGATTTTATACGTCCTAACTTCATAATCTCGGGGAGAGTTATTCCGTGACGGAATTGTATTATTTTAGTTGTTCAAAAGAGGGAAAGTCAAACAGGTTTAGTTCCAAGCCGTAGTAGACAGGTGGGTGTTTTCGAGGATTCAAATCTTTTCAAAATGTTTCTGGCAACATTGTGCCCGAAGTTGCATAGTCTTAATAATATTATAATTAATTTTAATCATAAAGGAAACGACAAACATATGTAATACTTATTCGGAGTTAAACGGACTACCGAGATACAGGGCAACCTAGTTTGGTAGTCGTTAGAGGATTAAAGTTTTGTGTATTCTGTTTCCATATAGTCTTATAGTTTAAATATATATGTTTAAATAATGAACTGTAAAAAATGTCTAATAAATGTTTAATTGTTAAAAAAATTGATGTATTTAATTTAGTTAAATCTGTATATGTAATATATGTAATAAATATACGTACAGGTTTCAATATTATATAGGAGTAGAGGAAGACCGATAAAGGTGTGGATGGATTGTGTGAAAAATGATATGTGTATAAAAGGTGTGAATACTCAGATGACATCTGACAGAGGAGAGTGGAAAAGGAAAACATGTTGTGCCGACCCTACTTAGGTGGGATAAGAGTAAGATGATGATGACGATGATGATATTTCAAAATTGTAATTCAATTTTAAGGTTTAATTTTCAGTAAATCTGGAGAAGAAAAGTTAACTAATCTTTTTTATTATTTACTGGTCGTGTGTTTGATCGCAATTTACCTAGATGTTATGTGAACATTTGGCAGAAGATGTAAATCTAGAAGGTAACTGGCACTCGAGTGGAGTTAATAAAAGTCATCCACGAATATAAAAAAGGTAAGAATTAGAAAATTGTCCAAGAACATGATTTATTTTATCACAATGTTTTCCTTACCCAAAAGCTCAAGACCAGTATAGGATTCGAATATACATCGATGTACATATTGTTCGAATGCTTGCACAACAGAAAAACGGATTAGAGAACTAGAGAAACCTACCGAGTAACTTTCAAAGTATAATTATGAACATTAAAATAGAGAGGTAAAACATGTTTATAATTTAAGTATATGGTTAAAAATAGTAATATTCAAACATATCATAAATGCGAAAATAAGTTTGTTTGTTTGTCACGTTATCACGCCTGAACTACTACACTGATCATTATAGTTTTTTGGCTAAACACGCAGTCAGGGATAGAGAATAGGATATAGGGTACCTTCTATCCAGGAAAAATGTACTATTCCCGAGGTATAAGCCAAATATATATTAAGTGAGCGAAACCGCTACCAATAGCTATTGATTTTATTCAAATATTTTTTTATGCTATTTTGTCTAATTTGAGAGACGAGAACGATAATGTTGGATTAGTTTATTTAGTAATAAGATATTTGGTACTTATTTACAAATAATAAATTAAACTTATAAGCAAATCGATAGCTTATTATCGTCCCACGATAAAAAAATAAGCACACAAGTTATGTATTAATGAGATCGGTTACGACTTCCGACCATTACATAACCGTTATTAAAACATTTATTCTCAAAATTATGCTAGAAGTGTTTTATACGCGCGCGTTGATGTCTTTTACTCTGTGTCGGTATTCTAAAATGTTACATCCCTTGTAATACTTACATCACAGATCCGAGACAGTACAAATAGATACAGAAAAGGTAACTTAACTAACCAAAAAAGATAATAATTTAAGAAGTTTAAAATAGTTAAACAAAAATTATATAATGCTCTACAATGTAGAGACAGCTAAAACAACTTTCTAGTCCATTGACTCTAGTAATTCCTCTAGTAATTATCATCCTAAGACGTTTCTATAGAAGTAAAAGATTATTCATAAATGGAATGATACTACTATTTTGTAACTTCCTAATATATACAAGTAAGCTTTAACATAAATAAATGTTTACAACAACATAAGCTTTCATACCGAAACGCATACGTCTAAAATAGCAGAAAGATATAACTCACCATCGTAGGCATTGATTTACACCAATTATAAACGCATTTCTTGGTTGAAACACAGTTATTATCTACACACAAACCGACATACAAAAAAATATCATTCGTGTAATAACTTTTCTAGAACGGCTAACGTATATCTATCTCACTTTATTTAAATGTAACACTTTAAAGCACTATTAATCGTCACTAAAAATTAAACTTTGAGTAACATTAATGATGATTGGTGAAGAATTCGGAATGTAGCTTGAATAATAGAATACAACTCGCGTTCATAAACATGCGCGAGCGCAACGCGCAGGCTTCCACCGACTGACATGACGGGCATTTCGATGCTGCCAGGTTATATTATCTTAAAATACTATTGCAAAAAAAAAAGTTTATAACAAAACAGTGAATTTTAAAATAAATAATCGTTTTTATACAATATTACCGTTCCTTTTTTTTCGAATTGACTATACGCTGTTGGCCTGATGGGTCTTCACAGCTTCACTGGATGATAATAGTGGAAGCTTAAATTTTTAAAAAGCCGCTATTACCATGTTTGTTTATACACTTACATAATATCAATAATTTCGGTTTTGAATTTTTTGGACAATAAAATACGTAAAACAAAAACAAATGAAAGGTTTTAGTATATTATCTTAGCGACATTGTCATAGAATTTCAAGAGAAAAAATAACCAATCGACTATATAACATAACGTATTAATACCTCTAATTAAAAATATGTATATATGAAAAAATATATCTCATTCAAATATAAATAATCAATATTGAATAACAAAATTAATTTTCGATAAATTCTACTATATAAGGTTTGGATTACATTAATGAATTATATTGCACATATATACAAAAATGGTGTTACTTCAAGACATCACATAACACCAACTCAATCAAATCAACGCTATTCCAAAGTCCTTGTAGTAAATAATAACTACTAAAAAAGTAATATTTCTCAAACACAGCAACACTAAAGGCATCGTCAGACTTAAAAGAGGATAGAGGATACAACTATCTCATTCTACATGCCGGAATGTGACCCGTTATCACCTTGAAGGCCGAAGCCTACGGAGTCGGAAGCTGCAATGAAAATAAGAGCTTTAAACGACTAGCTCAACTTGAGTTAGGTACATAATAATCAGTTACATCTGTTAGAACCGTTGTAGTACACGACTGGAAATTATATGCTCCAGTACATATATTAAATAACACGCTCAAGCTAGAAGTAAATAATAATATAAGTTATAAGTGTTTGAAATATTCATGAGTAAACTGTTCGTTTTGCATTTACTTGCAGTTACCAGTAGCAAGTCAGGGTTATGTTACTTACGAGTGCATGTGACGTACATACGCTCTTTAGTACGCTCATCGATAAATAATAATCTGATTATTCTAAAGTCTAAAAAAATGTATTCAATATTACCTATTAAAAATAAATGGTTTGCTAAATACGTCATTCGCTTTCCAGTGATCACTCAATAACATTGATACAACTCGCTGAAGAGTTCTCTGTTATATAGATGATGAAAGAATCTCCTTCAGATGATTGTCATTATACACTTGCCGCGCAAGGTTTTCTTTTTCCGAACTCACTACACTGTTGGCTTGTTAGGGCCGCTACAGTTTCACCGGACTACTAAAGGGAGCGCTTAGGGCACTCACCTAATTTTATAGGCAATCAGCACGAGGGCGCACGGTGCGCCTCGGCTTGGACTATCGCCGAATATCCCGATCTAACTAAGCTAAGCTATTAAGCTATCTATCTCATACATGTATGAATTTGTGAAACATACATGCATATTTTACGAATGCATATATGTATGTTGTATCTCGCTACTAAGTTGTGTGAACTAATTCAGTTCGAAAAAGGGTGAAAAATTACCCAACCACTATGTGTACCTACTGTGTGTACGTGTGTGGAGTAATCTGTGTATAAGTAAAACTAGTGTGAGTCACTATATTCGCGCGAGTAACATACACGAGGACTCCACATCGAAGGACAAACCTACGCTCGAGCTGCTACCAGAGACAACGCGACGTGTGTGTGGAATCGTACCATCACCCCCCGCTCACGGTGGCGTGAGCAGAGAGGTTTTCTAGTCACAACCGTTTATACTTGTTATCGCTATTGGCCATGGGCTTTTCTCTCGCTATAAGACAGGCTTCAATTCACCATAAAATTTGTATAATCAATATACTAAATGTTTCTTGATGCTTTTTTAACAAATTCCCACTCTCAAGTTCGATCAATCGGTTACTTCCCATAACGATAGGTTCTTCTTGGATGGCTAACCCACTCTCGCAACCCAACTGCTCGTAATGTTCTCTTCTCACCATAAGGCCAGGCCCACCAGCACTATTACTTCATTCTCGCTTAGCGTAATTTTGAATTACGGGTCGAGTGAATGGTAATGCCTCCGCTCTTAAGAGTTATAACATTAATTTAAAAAGCTTAGCTCAACAAATAACTTACAAAATGTCAAAAAATATATTTCAGTTTCAACTTATATTTTCATTTTTTTTTTTTTTTTTTTATATTATAGGGGGCACACGAACAGGTGGGTCACCTGATGGTAAGTGATCACCGCCGTCCATAGACACTAGCAACACCGGGGGAGTCGCAAGTGCGTTGCCGGCCTTTTAATATATGTGGGCCTCCGGCGCTCTCACTGACCGAACGAAACGCAACAGTGCAAGCACTGTTACTTCACGTCGGTTTTCTGTGAGAAGGTGGTACTACCCCGGGCGAGCCGACCCATTCATGCTGAAACCAGTAATAGCTTCAGCGTAGCTCTACCACCTACAATATCAGATATTAGTATGCTCAAACAAACAAAAAAAAGAACAGTCTGTTCAAGTATATTATAATGTGTATAGACTGACAACTACAAATGATTACTTTACGTCATATCAAACTGGAATTTACTAATAAAATCCTGAGCAATAAGTAAATACGCAACATAGAAATACCTGAGATAAACCGTATAGTAAGTTATTTCCCGTTAATTATTTATTGCCTTTTTATTTCAATAAATAATGTATATGTAACTAATTTAATTCTATAATTAATTTTAATTTATATTTTTTTATGCTTTATAGGTTTTAGCATTTTACCACAAGTACTTCTGATGTTAAATGACCATGTGGTCTAAGATGGCAAATACACTAAACCTAGAAGGGGACTGGTTCTAGTGTACAGCTGCCGTAACATACCTTTGGGTACTTGGCGATAGATTTTTAAATTAAGAACGGTAGCTAGTCAGGCAGGCTTAGAAAAAACCCTACTACTACCATGTACTTCCCAGAAAACATTTGCAGTTGCTGTGAAGCCATTTGCAAGGATTCAAACCTGTGTCGATTTGACGCGGCGTCCGTACACACTAACTATCAACCAATTTTAATATTTGTAATCAGTTGTATATTTATTTTTCATTGTTCCGATAGACGCTAATCTAATATCAGTGACTGTGAGACAATTATCTGATTTCAAACAGCAACTTTAATTTTACATACGAACGTAGTACACATATACACACACTAGTTACAGATCTCACAAACGTATTAATGCGACTATGCCAGTTTTCGTCTTATATTTCATGTCAAATGTCAAAATATTCTAGTGTTTGAAAAATATAATATATACAAAGCCTTTCCCACAGGCATTTCTCGCTTTAGTACATTATAACATACATATAAATTATATGTGAGTGCTATAAAAGGAAAAACGTTATTATTCATTTTTTAAACATTCCATTGACATACTCCAATAACGGTAATGTTAGGATTATAAGTTATAGTAAAACATATTTCTACAATAAAAGATTTAGCTGTTATGCTACTTCTAACGCTTTGATTATATAGTTATGTTATGTATATAATCAAATTTCTATCATTATGATGTTACGATAGAACATTGTGATGGTTCATGTTACGTACCATGCATATTTGTCGTACACAAAAGACGATGTTTTTAGTACAAATAAAATTGAAATGTATGAGGCCCTATTTTAAAACCATTTTAACTACTATGTACATCGTAGAATACCTAATTCTTTTAGACGAAGATTCTATTATTTGATTTTTTTTTTATATTATAGGGGGCAAACGAACAGGTGGGTCACCTGTTGATAAGTGATTACCGCCGTCCATAGACACTAGCAACACCAGGGGAGGCGCAAGTGCGTTGCCGGCCTTTTAAATATGTGGGCCTCCGGCGCTCTCACTGACCGAACGAAACGCAACAGTGCAAGCACTGTTACTTCACGTCGGTTTTCGGTGAGAGGGTGGTACTACCCCGGGCGAGCCGACCCATTCATGCTGAAACCAGTTATAGCTTCAGCGTAGCTCTACCACCTACAAATAATGTAATGTATATAATCAAAGGTTTTACTATATAGCAATGGTTTATAGCTGTTGGTTGCTATGCAGCTTGTTATTAATATTGCATTCTGGTTACTAGGCGACTGACATTAGACTAATTTTTTTGTTGTGTGGTACCTATGCACTTGTGTTGCCAATCTTATCGTTTTAGCTATAGAGAGAGCTTGAGCATTGATTTCTGCATTAAAGTAATACCTACCTACAGTTTTAAACTGAAATTTCATAGGACGCGATAGGAATGATATTGAAATATATTGTTTGCAACTTTCCCGAAGTAAATAGCAAAAACGCAAAAATTGTTACGGCCAAAGAGAGCAAAAGAAACAATTATGCTACAAACCAAGAAAGATAAATAAACACAATAGTATAAGGCAATTTAGGTAGTCAAGTCGTTTGCGGCCGATTGAGCGTTTTAAAAATACAGTTTTTAGTGAAGAGAGACGTTTATTAGGCACAAAGACTTGCTTAAGACTAACTTATTTCTAACTAACATCTATATGGTTTTGTACGGGGCCGGAAGGGCTTATCGCTTAGCAAAATCGTTTCTCAGATTTGACCACCATGTAGCCGGATGGCCTTATCGCCTGTGTTACAATGTAATGTATGTTCTTAGAATATGTTATGCTGAGTGGGTAAGTCGCCCGACTTAACTCCTCCCTCCTTAAGTTCGAAATTCTCTTGTTTAGGGGAATTTCGAGCAACGTATCTGGGAAACCATTTTGGGTAACATTTATACATGGAATAACATAATAATACAAGAAGTATAACGTAGATTATTAAAGTCCAAATACTTATACTATGCACTTCAATAATTGCCTTTTCACTTTCACTATTTTCACTTTCACTATAACTGTTTTTCATTGCTATTGATAGGATTTTCAGGTCGTCAAAATCGATTCCTTTTAAGTTTACAGGAGCTGAAGATCTGCCGTCAGCTGGTGAATATATTGAAGGTAAGCTTATTATTGGTAACCTCGGGTATGTTACATTTTCCGTATATATCTGGTGCATTTTCAATGTAGTGTTTCCAATTTTCACTTCACAGGGATCATCTAAGGTTAATATATAGGTGCCATGTACTTTATAACGAAACAACTCGTTATTACAGGTTTTTGTAAGCAGAGTTTCATCTCTACTGAAAAGAATCCATCTGTTTATTTTCAGGAACTGTATTCTAATTTTCTCTATGGTTACTGGAATTTGCGTGCATGATTTCGTATTGTCAGCATATGTCATTAAATCGATGATACATTGATCGTGAGTGAATTGGAGCATTTCTTCGCTTTTACAGAGATAACTGTCTTCGTCTATTTCATTGCATGGATGTGTGAGAAATCTGATTTTTGACCCTTTCGCTAATAGGTAAGGATATTTGGATAATATTATAACGGTATCATTATTTTGGGATAATACAGGTAAAGGAATTAATTTATAATATATATAAGCACTATTCTCTATGATGGGTATTTCCAAAAGGTAAGTGATTTGTTTTGCCTTCAAATATGCTTTTAACGTTATCATTCTTTCTATCTTAATTAAGTTATCTAAATTAGGCTTAAAAACTAAGTTTTCTATTCTATTAATATTTTCAAGTAAGAGTAACAATTTATCTGAGTCTATAATTGATTGATGTAATATTCCTAATCTACTGAATGATAAACTAGTTTCTATTTCATTTAACTGAGTATAGATTACCTGAAAATTATGTATTAATAAGTGATAGGTATTTATGAGCGGGATTTCTAAATATTCTAATTCTTCGATTTCATTTCCTATTTCCTGTATTTTACTATTAAGCAAAGCAAGATTACTATCTAATATGAAAGTTGAGTTTGTTAAGAGTTGCACCATTTCAGTGATTATTGTCAATCGATTATTGTTATTTTTCTGTTGCAATTTAATGTCGTTAATTAATTTATCATATTTAATAGCATCATCATTGTCAAGATTTCCTGTAATGATTTTAATAAATGATCCTAACGGATTTATGAGGCCACGTTTTATACGAACAGTTGGAATTATCTGATTAAATTTGTTTATGGTTATATTTTTAATGTACTCTACTTGACTTCTTATATCTACTAATTTAATTGTAAAATTTTTACCATAATTAATCTTAACTAACTTATCTAAATCAAAAAGTCGCTGAATGTTAAAATTTAAGTCTTCTTCTAAAGGCTCAATATGTAACACTTTCGCGATTGTCCATACGTCTCTTCTGATTACGGCGTTACCTTCTTTTACAGGTAATATTCCGGGATTTTTGTCAATTAATTGAAGTTGAAGGGCCTGCAGTTGGTTCACCATAACTGTCGCCAGGAGAAGTTGCAGTAGTCTGTGAAGGGCGTTTAACATTCTTTAATGGGACTTTTGTATTACGATTCTTTACTTGAATAGGGACTATGTTTCTAACGATATCACCTGAAACTATAGCTTTTTCAAAACGTGGTTTTTCTTTACTGAGTCTTTTGTTAACTTGTTTCGCGAATATTGCATCACCGGGTTTTATATTGAATTTTGTTTCGCCGCTTCTTTTCTCTATAACTTTCTCTTTTTGTTTAACTGCCTGTTCTGATATATGTTTATATAGAAATTTTGTTCTTTTTAGATGTTCTTTTATTAAATGTTGCATGTATTGTTTTTCGTAATCTATATTAAATACGTTTTTTGAGTCTGTATGTCCTAATAAGACTTCAAAGGGGGTAAATCCTGTTGTTGAATGTATGGCGTGGTTATATGCCATTATAGCGTACGTCATTACGGAGGCTGCATCCGTGAATTTATGTTCGTATTTAGCTAATCTATATATTTCTATAAGAGTGGAGTGGAATCTCTCTATTAAACCCATAGAATTTGGATTATTTGGTGTACTAATGTGAAGATCTATTTTATATAGAGCTAAGAGTTCTTTCAATAATGCATTATTAAATTCCGTGCCTGCGTCTGAACTAATTTTTGAAGGGGTGCCATAAAATGAAAAATATTTTATTAGGGCTCTAACTACTTCAGGGGTTGATCTATTTGATACTTCCAGCGCTTGTCCTACCTTGCTGAAAGCGTCAACTATTGTTAGGTAATAACGTCCTTCAACTGTGAATAAATCAATAAAAATTTCTTCTAATGGTTTTGTTTGAGTAGGGGTAAGTTGTAATTTGGGTTTCAAAGGTTTACGGTCATATTTTATTCTTTTACAAATTTCGCAGGAATTTATGAAGCTTGAAATACTTTGTTCCATATTATGCCAAAAGTATTGGCGTTTTATGTGGGCTAGTGTTTCTTTAATGCCGCGGTGACATGTTTTACCAGTGTGATATTTACTGACAATATCGTTTTGTTCTAATTCGTCTTCTACAAATATTACCCTTTTGGTGCATTCAAAAAATTGTACAGATTCTTTTTTAAACAGATATATTATTATTTGTGCAAATTGTCGCCTATGTTCATCATTTTCGAAATAAATAAAATATTTGGTATTATTTTTTATGTATTCTTTTAAAAACTGTTTTACAAGATCTAATCGATTTAATGGTAAATGTACTTCAAGGATTCGTTGTTTTTCTCGCGATAGATTTTTAACACTTAATTTATCAATAAACCATGAATAAACTAAAATTTGATTGGGTTTCGTGTCTATTGCTTCTTGTAAAATTGGTATACCTTTTGATTCAGTATCTTGTCCTGAGTGTACTGTTTCGGTTTCGGGTGTTCCTTCGGAACATGTTAGTGTAGAGCTAGATGGGCTCAGTATAGAGTATGGAGATTTGCATCTTATGGATTTTTCTGAATCTGAAATTTCTATTATTTCGTTTTCGTCGATATTTACGTGTAAAGAACTATTATCGTTTTTATCTAAAGCATTATTTCGAATACGTGATAATGCATCTGCATTACTGTTAAGTTTTCCACTTTTATGTATAATTTCAAAGTCGAATTCAGCTAACCGTAATCTCCATCGAGTTAGTCTACTGTTTGTTTCTTTTAGAGAATTAAGCCAAGCTAATGGTTTATGATCTGTTATGATAGTGAATTTTTTACCATAGAGGTATGGTCGAAAATGTTTTACTGCCCATATTATTGCTAACAATTCTTTTTCAGTAACACTATATCGCGTTTCGGCATCATTCAATGTTCTACTTGCATATGCTATTGGTCCATCGTTTCCTATAGAGCCTTGAGATAACACTGCTCCTAAAGCAAATTCTGAGGCATCAGTTGTTAATACATATGGTTTATCTGGGTCCGGGTACTGTAGTATTGGTGCATTAATAAGTAATTCTTTACATTTTTGAAAAGCTGCTATATATTTTTCGTCATCTACTGGTACTTTTCGTTTTTGTTTTAGACGAGCTGTCATTGGTTGAGTAATTTTTGCAAAATCTTTAATGAACTTACGGTAATAACCGATGAGACCTAAAAAGCTTTTTATTTCTGTTGTGGTGCGGGGTAATGGATATTTTATAATAGCTTCGATTTTATCATTATTAGGTTTTAAGCCGTCACTAGTTATAGTGTGACCTAGGTACAAAACTTCTTTTCTGAGAAATTCGGATTTATCTAGTTGTACTTTTAGATTTGTTTTACGGAGTCTGTCAAAAACTGTTCTAAGTTTGGAGATATGTTCTTGTAAACTAGCAGAATATATTATAATATCGTCTAAATACACTAAACAATGGATTCCTTGTAGACCACGTAATATATTATTGATAGCTCGCTGAAAAGTTGCTGGTGCCGTTTTTAAACCAAATGGCATACGAGAAAATTCGTAGTGTCCATTACTGGTGGTAAATGCGGTTTTCTGTCTATCCTCTGGTTCTACTTCTATCTGATGGTAGCCGCTGGCAAGGTCAAGAGTCGTGAAATAAGTACTACGTCCTAATTTATCGAAAAGTTCCGTAATATTCGGCAAGGGGTATTTGTCATCAATAGTAATTTCGTTAAGTTTACGATAGTCTACTACGAGTCTGTATTTCTGTTCGTTACTTGCATCGGTCTTTTTTGGTACTAAGTGCACAGGTGCACTCCAAGGTGAGTGTGAATCTTGTATGATTTTATTTTGTAACATTTTATCTACTTGTCGGTTTATTTCGTCATTTATTGTTTGTGGTTGTCTGTACGGTCTGATATATATAGGGTCTTCGTTAGGTGTCCGGATATGATGTTTTATCTCGTTGGTAAATGTCAGGGGTAATTTATCTGTATAAAATATATCTTTATATTCATGACAAAGTTTTTTAATACATTCTCGTTCTTCCGTATTCATGTGATTGAGTCTAAGTTTATCGAGATTTTCGGTCAGTATTTGGTCAATTATCACGTCACTTTTGTCATCTATTTTATTCACGTTACATTTTTCCGGGTCATATTCACTAACTGTAAATGGGCTGGTAATAGTCAAAGTCATTTCTTCGTCACGGGTATTTTGTATAATAGTAGTCGCGTATCCATTTTCACATTTTACTAAAGCCGTGGGCATTCTAACGCCAATGCAAAATTGTTTATAATTTAATATAGCGTTTCCACTATGTAAGTCGGTTGGTAAACTTACCTTTTGTTCGCTACGCGGAGCTAATTTAATCTTATTGCATGGATTATAGATTATAGGTATAGATGTTGATTCGGTGTAAAGGATTTCATGTTTCATATCTATTTGTGCTTTTAGTTGTTTTAAAAGATCACTACCTATGAGTCCGTCATAAGAACTGTCTACGTCATATATATAAAACTTGTGTGTGTCGGGGCTATTGAATATAGGAAATAACGGTATTTCTATTACTTCATTATGCCGACTAGAGGCGTGGGTGCTTATTACTTCGAATGGTTCATAATATTTATAGTTTTCAAAATATTCATTTGCTTTTCGGGGATTAATAAAAGATCTTGAACTACCGGTATCTATCATAAATTTAGAATTAATTTCAGGAATAACAATGTATGGTAATTTTAATGTATTATAATTAAGTCGTATTATTTCGGGGGTTCGTTGGAGGCATCTATTTGAAAATTTCCTACACTATCCATATTTATGTGTTGTTCATTTTGTTCAGTATTATTGTCATAATTTTCGAAGTAGTCCGGTACTTCGGGACAATTTTCGTGATAATCCTCATAGTAATTGTTGTCTGGATATTCGTATTCAGTGTCTTCACTTGTTACGGGTTCATTTAATTCGTTTAGTTTAAATCCTTGTGGTTTTACAGGGGCTGCGGTACGCATGCTTACGTCCGTGGACACCTGAGGTTGTGGTTGATGGCGATAACCGAATTGTTGTTGTCCTTGCATGAATGGTGGACGATAACCGAATTTTTGTTGACCTTGATTTAATTGAGGTCGGAAACCAAATTGTGGTGTATTTTGGTAAAATGATGGTTTATAACCGAATTTTTGTTGAGTTTGATTAAATTGAGGTCTATAACCATATTGTTGTTGTTGCAAAGCTGGTAATTTTATTTGTTTACTTGGTGGTATTCCGAATTTAAATTTAGGCTGTGATTGCTGTGAATTAAAGTTATTAACTCCATTTTGTGTACTAGGTAATTTAAAATTATTTTGAGGTTGATGATTAGAAATAAAGAAAGGTTTCATTCCGAATTTATCAATAAACGGATTCTGTGTAAAAGTTTGAGGTTTAGGCTGTAATGAGGTTTGAGTTTTTATCATTTTATTTCGAGAATTGTATTGATACATAAAATTTACTTCCTCAAGTACTATACTTAGGGCGTTTTCTAAAGTGTCTGGGCTTTTAAGACGCACTATACGCAACATCTCTTCCGGTAAATTATATAAAAACACATTCATTGACATATTATCGTATATAATAATTTTACTTCGGCGTAAATCAACGTCGGTAATAAGGTTAATTTTGGCAATTAATGTACTTTTAACATGTTGTATTCTATTACAGAAATCTAGATATGATTCGCCATTATTAATTTTTAATGTTTCTAATTCGATTGCAATACATTCTTCTGAACGTGGATCACCAAAATGTTGCTCAAGAGCTCGTTTTAATTCGGGCCATGTATCTAAATCTTGTCTTTCACTAACGAGAGCAGCAGCTCTACCTATTAATCGTGATGTAATAATATGAAAAATGTATAAATCCTGGTCTCTGTTTCCTTCTATTCTACAACAATTAATAAAATATTCACATTTTCTTATAAATAAATTTAATATTTTTTCGTCACCGTCAAATTTGGGGATGACGCTGGGTAATTCTCGTGGAATTGGTACTAAATTTTCCATTTTTCTTTGTTACCTTTTACTTGAATATATTATTTATATAACTTCACGTAATTTATAGTTTTATCACACAATTATTTCAATACAATTAATTTTTAATATATTTATTTATTTTTTAATTCATTAACTTTTATTTATTTATTTAATATAACTATGTATTTTTCATTTATTTCCTTATCTCTAAATAAAAGAACTCGCAAAACACACTTCAATTCTTGGAAATAGTGCTTTATAGAGATTCTAGATGCTTATAATTAAATGATGAAAAGGATTAGGTATAAAACTGGAAATAGCGATTAGGTCTACTCACAGATTTCCCATGTCCCTCGTTGAGTCTCTAAACGTCGTCTCGATCTCTTCTCTGCTCGCTTGGTGCTTGACAAATTTATATTGGTTCGTAGGTTTCCCGTAAAACGTAAAAACGTACGTTACGCGGTACTGAGGTTTAGTTTCGTAACGCGGAAATCCTACCCGACTGCGCCAGTCAAGTCGTTTGCGGCCGATTGAGCGTTTTAAAAATACAGTTTTTAGTGAAGAGAGACGTTTATTAGGCACAAAGACTTGCTTAAGACTAACTTATTTCTAACTAACATCTATATGGTTTTGTACGGGGCCGGAAGGGCTTATCGCTTAGCAAAATCGTTTCTCAGATTTGACCACCATGTAGCCGGATGGCCTTATCGCCTGTGTTACAATGTAATGTATGTTCTTAGAATATGTTATGCTGAGTGGGTAAGTCGCCCGACTTAACTAGGTACTGACGAAATTAAATAATAAAAGCGGGTGAAGACAAGATTTTGTTTCCCTTACTAATATTATAAATGCGAATGAGAGTTTTTTTCTTACGTTTCCATTCTTTAACTACTCCATCGATCGTCATAAAATTTTGCATACACGTTGTCAGGGGAACAACAAAGGATATAGGGTATCTATTATTCAGAAAAATTTACGGTTCCCGAGAGATAAATCAAATCCACATTAACGTGAACAAAGCTATAACTAAAAACGAGTTGAGTATAAGTGTCACTTCTGTCACGTGTTTTAAGTTGCAGGTGCTATTTTTTAAATATTTGTATTAGTTTTTTACTTTATATTTCATTGTTTTTCTTTACTATGTTTCCAGGTAGTCAAAATTATATAATGAACATATTTTATGTAAAGTAGTTACGAATGTTTACATTTTTGAATCTATATAAATATGATTTTAAACGTGCTGTAGGTATTGCGTTTTTAAACAACTTAATTTTTATTAAAATTAACTCTTAAAATATATATAAAGATTGAACTGAAATATATTATATACTAGCTGTTGCTCGCAGTGCCGAATGCGTTTTTTTTTTTATAATTGTAAATTACTTCTTATAAGATCTATATACTATCTGTTAGTAAAAGTTCCGTGAAAAATGGATCAAAGGTTTTGGAGATATTACTGCAAACAAAGCCATGGGTAAAAGCTAGTCCAAAATAAAAAGACTTTAATTACTTTTTATATCGTTAACTATCTGTCAGTGAAAGTCCCATGAAAATAGGTCCAATCGTTTTAGAGATAGTACTACAGCCGAAGCCACGGATGACAGCTAGTCTAAAAAAAGTAAAGTAATCTATGTGACCCGCTGTAATTTTAAGTATCCGTCAGTGAAATTTCTGTCAAAATCGGTCCAGCCGTTTCGAAGATTACCCGGAACATACAGACAGATAGATATACAGACAGACAAAAATGTTTAAAATTGTGTTTTTGTTATCTGTATCGTACGTTCATATCCAATCAGTAAAAAGTCGTTATTTTGATATTACATACAGACACTTCATTTTTATTATATGTATAGATAATTTTTAGCTAAATCTACACTTTATCATAAAATTGCTCCTACTTAGAAATACTTCATATATATCAACATACTTAACTTACCTGTAAATTGCAGAAGTGACAAAAGCACTAAAAGAACATAAATTTGTTTAGATTGTATAACAAGTCAATTTACTGTTACAAATGTGCTAACTATATTTTGTAAATAAACGGATGAATATCATTCCTTTCATTCGTGTTCAACAAAATATAAAATAATTAGTTGTTATTGTGAAATAATTACATATAGATATGCAAATTCTTTTATTTTGTTCAAATACCTTTTTGGAAGTAATTTTGTAACAGTCTTAAGTATAGATTAGAATAGTATACTGGTCTTGAGGTCTGATTGGCAACACCGAGGGACATGTCAAACTTAATTGACAAATTTGTTTTGTCCGTTCGTTTGAAAATCGCATGATCACGGGCAATGAGAATTAATTTTTATTATGAGGAAGTAAATTGAATAATACATTTGACCTCATATGTTACGATTATAAGTGGGTGGTCACCCACGCAACTTGTAAACAAGTAACACAAAACTGAGTCATAGCATCGTATTCGATCGAACAGTATACAATCACCCAAACCGTTTGTATTGTTTGCATAAAACATAGTGACGATTT
Source organism: Antheraea assamensis (assembly GCA_035772565.1). NCBI lineage: Eukaryota > Metazoa > Arthropoda > Insecta > Lepidoptera > Saturniidae > Antheraea > Antheraea assamensis. The sequence continues at coordinate 1,981,163 of JAQQSE010000050.1, read as the reverse complement.
TTATTTTAAAATAGTGTTTTTGAGTTGAATGACATTGTTTTTTCAGATAATGTCTCGTTTTAAACCGCAATGGCAACTTCAAGCGCTAGCAGCACAACGACGTGACAATGATCTCAGACGCGCTGAAGAATTGCAGAAAGTAGCTCATTATTTTGAAGCCAATACAAATAAATCCAAACATCACGAACAATGGACCACCGAGGGATATTATGAAAGAGCTAACAAAGAAGCGGAGTTATTAAGAGAAAAGAAAATTAGAGCAGCGTATGTATTTAAATTTATTTTATCCTATAAATGTTCTAAAATCACTATATTTACGCTATCTACTTTTTTTTGACATCACCTTCGGTTCGCTGGACGAAAATAATTCGCTAATGAATTTACTAAAAACTACAATAAATTATAGAGGTCAGTCAGTAGTCCATGGTTATCCCAACAACTTAAATTGAAATTGATTTGTGTCATAAAGCATGGTGTCTCTCACACTCTTCAGATGGAAAAGTAACAGCATAATATTACTATACTACTATACTATTTTGTGCCGAAAATAAATTAGTAAAAATTAGGACACAATTTCAACCTTGGTTATCAATTCCAAACTAAGCTTAGCTTGTATTATTCTGAGTAGCTGATATACATATATATACAAATATTCAATACTCCGGAGACACAGAACTGGTAATTATGCTTATGAGACAGAAGTCTGTCTTGTGTAGGAATTAAACTCTTCTAAATTTATTTGTATTGCTTACTACAACTGTGATAAAGCCTGTAACATATAACTATGTTGTTCATACAGTTGAATCTGGTATACATTCTACACTAAGATAATAATATTAAATCAATGTAGAAGTTTAGTATTATTTAATTAATAAAAAAAAATAGTCATTTTGTTTTCAAATAATAGGAAATTATATTAAATATATATTCATTTATCATATATTTTTTAAATATTTTGGAAATTGGAATTTAAAATTGGAAAATATTTGGATATTGGAAATTATATGTATCATGTATATAAATTCATATATTTTATCTTCAAACTTGCAATTTCCTTATAATAGCTAATTAATTTTAGACATAAAAAATTTGTATAAATAGTATTTCACTTGTAAATATTATAAATTAAAAAAATGGGATATTTCAAAAGTAAAGTTTATAAATAGTAGAGAGCACCTACTTATTTGATGGCGAAAGCTTCAATTAACAGGCATATAAGCACCATCTCATGAGAATGATATCTTTTGTTGTGATATAATGAAGCTCAAAGAGAAATATTAATAGTCATTTGTAATTGTAGATAAATTGAGAGATAAATGTACATATATACAAGGTCTTGGCTATAGCATTGTGTGTGGTAGTATTTCATGTGGTTGAAGATAAATAAATATATGGTAGGTATATCTATGAGCGGTGTTAAGCTATAGCTTAATGATCTGAGAAAATCTGGTAATGAATAATGTTTATGAATAATTAACAAAAGCTGTGTATTTTAGACAATTGGAAGAACGTCGCAAGAAACTGGAACTCATGCTATTTGAAGAAAATATGCTATACCAACAGGAGCTGAAAGATTTAGCAGCACAACCAAAGTTCTTTAAAAATGGGTAAATAAAAGTTAATATTACAAAATTCCTTTAACAAGTATTTCTTTTTAGGCAGAATGTTTTTTTAACACACTATATACATATATGGATATGTTTATATAACATTTTGTATCCATATTATGTTTGAGTTATATAATATAAAAAATTACTTTCTCCTCTACTAATACTATGAATGTAAAAGAGTTTGTTTGTTACATTTCCACTACTCAACCAATCATTATGAAATTTTGCATAATAAATATTACCCTGAGGAGAGAAAAAGAAATAGGATTTCTTGAACCTTTCATTCATAAAACATTACTATTCCTGAGGGATAGGTCAAATCTATTATATATTAATGTCAGTGAAGCTGCTAGCAAAAGCTAGTTGGAAATAAAGGACAAAATATTATTTAGGTAAATTACTGAACTTTTTATTGTGAATACACTTCATAGCTACTTTTCTTAATAATTTAGAGCCATTATTATTTATATTTAAAGAAAATACACCATCATTTTAGAATTAATAACTTTTTTGCACCAGAAATTACCGTTTTTGATATTTTATGGTTTGTTAATAGTTTTTATATTATATGTTGTATTGTAAATTTTTCAGTTCATATTTAAACAAAGTACCGACATCAACTTTGCAAGAAATTAACCAGGGCATAATAGAAAAGGAGGAACAATTGAGAAGGCATGAGGCAGAGTTACGATTACATCATGCATGGCGACTGCGCCAACCTGAATTGCGTGCGACGAATTCCTATATTGCTAACGGAAAGCTGAAATCGGCATGGTAACATTATGTTTACGTTATTACATAATATGTTTTGCTAAAACTAGCTTTACTGTGATATAATCACAGATATTGTTTTTAATGAAGTTTTATGTTTAATGTATTTTTATGTATATTATTTCCATAGAACCTTGATAAATCGAAAAGTCTGTCACTCAAAAGAAATGTATGTTTGTATTCTTTTCAAGCCACAATACTTCCATTACAAAATTTGAGCTCTGAAATAATCAATATTTACCTACAAGTTATTTCAGTATTTATTTTACATTTATAACTTGAAAAAATAAATGTCATGTTTGTAATTCAAACATATCAATGATTGCTTCTACTACCTCGACAATTTAATAAGCCTTAATTGATAATCTCAATTGTTTTAAGGAAAGATACGTAACATTTGACTTTGGGTATTGTGGGTCGTACACGTAGATGTACATAATTTTCACTTTTGATTTTATTACTTTTTTTTAAATATTTTTTATGTATCCTACCACTGTTAATTAAAATTTGGCGGGATAGAATCTAAACCTCTAAAAATAAACATTTTGTCAACAAAACTCTATTTAGGTCAAAAATCATTTATTAGTGGAAAACTTTATAACTCCAATGTTTTCGTATTTCCTTTGAAGTTTGACTTACTGATGTTATGTCATTGTTCTTGTGGCTTTAATGTATATTCTTAAAATATGGTCTATGTTACTCTGTGATAATTCAATAATTTTTAAAATCAGTTAAGCATTTTGAGCTTATTCATAACAAACCAAAGAAACATTTCTCTTTATTTTAGTAGGTGATAAAGATACATTATTACTTAGTACATATAGTAGAAAATTGAATGTATAGATATAGATAAAATACCAGATCACTTTTTAACTGACTTCAAAAAAGGAGGAGGTTGTCAATTCAACTACATATATATATATATATATATATATATATATTTAATGTTTGTTACCTCAGAACTTTTAATTTAGTGAACCGATTTTGATGATACTTTTTTTATTTGAAAGCTGATGCTTTTCATGTGGTCCCATTTCAATTTGGTCCAGTTCTGAGAATGTCCTCTATGAGAAAACCGTATAAGTATTAAATTTACATTAAGTATGTATGCGCTAAATAGATAAATAACTCAATATCATGTCAACCGATTACGATGGCTTATTTTTAATTGGAAATGATGTACTTCAAGAGTAGTTTGATGACTTCAGATATATTATTAGGTAGCGCATGTACTAATATTTTGTATTTAATTTGATTTATGTAATAGTTTAATTATTTTTTGCTTATTGGTGCCTTCATGTTTCCTTAGTGACTCTTGATATTTAAGCCCGTTTGTGAAATGTTTTGTTATTATTGATAATGTGATCCAAATGTGTGTGTCTTACGGATTAATTTTCTTATTTCCTCATATTTACAGGTTAGAACAGATAGTTGAGAAAGAAGTGCAGAAAAAGAAGGAAGAAGAAGAGACACGTAAAACTCTACAAGAAAGAGATGAAGCTTTACGCAGGCAGATACAGATGGAGGAAGATAAACTGCGAGAGAAAGAGCAGCAAATGAAGGTAATTAAACTTTGTGGTTTTGTATTGTTCCAATAATTAGGGATAACCTTTATGATCAATGAATAACAAAATCTGTATATTATTCCACTAAAAGATCATTGGGCAGATTCCTACTAATATGAGTGCTACTTTGAAGCGAAGTGTATTCGGATGACACATCTATTAATTTATAGGCTTGTATTATTAGGTAGGTATAGATATATATTATAGGATGAATCGTGCAATGAACCGGATCTTTTGGTGAAGAGTAACAATGTGACCAGATTTTTCTAATGACTATCTTACTAACTAGTATTCCTAAGTTGAAAATTTGTTGCCAAACACCTATAGGTGTGTTTTGCTAGTTGCACTTGAAAGCTAGCCATTGTTTAGGTTTAGTGTGTTATCATTTGGAACCATATCCTCATTTAATTTCAGATGAGATTTTTTTCAAACGCCTATGTATGTATACAAAATAAAAATTCTAGCTGTTAATAAAAAAAATTATATCATGTATACTTAACAATGGCTTTTGTATGAGAGCTCTTAAAATATGACAAACTAGTTAACTTTTATACGTTAGGGAATAAATTAGACAATTTTTTTAATCAGATTAATATCCTTACTAATATTATAAATATGAATGTGAGTTTGTATGTTTTTATGCTTTAACTATTTAACCAATTGTTATTAAATTTTGCATACATGTTGTTAGGGGTACATAGGATACTTTTCATCCCGAAATGATGTACTATTTCAGGTAAATAAATTAAATGTAGGTTCAAGAAATTCGCGAGTAAAATTAAATATAACTTTCCTTAAATTCTCAACAGCTATGTCACATTGCAACTAACAATTGTACAAACATATACTATACTATATATATATATAGTACGCAAGTAAACACACTACATAATGTACATAAATATTATGCTTTCTATTTGATTTAGGTGCTCTTGGCACCATATACTATTTAGCTGTCTAGGCCCTAGACTGTTTAGCCCTTAGTCAGTTTGAAAATAAGAATTTGTAATAATGAACTAAACGTTGTCAATTCTGCTTACTAATTTTCATAATGAGCCTATATTTTTCAAGGAGCTCCGTGAAAGCCTCGAAGGACAAATCGCTGAGCTTAGTGAAAAAGAAACAATAGTAAAGGGACTCAGAAAGCAAGAGGAAAGGGAGAAGCATATTTTAGATGAACTTCAATTTATTTCGAGCGAAAGAGAAAAGGAACATTCCAGACTAATGTCAGAAAGAGAGGCAAATATTGTTAATTTGGGATTGTATAAATATAAGTTAAAGAGACAGGTAGTAGCAGTCATGAAAGAAATTGAAGTGGATCTTGAGATGCTAGAGAAATTAAGGAGGGCTATTGTTAAGGTATTTATTTAAATAATGATTGTATAGCCTTTTATTACTGAGATACACATAATTATTATATTCTGTATCATTTTTGAAAAGATCTAGAATTTATTTTTTGCTAGACATTAGAAAAGATATTTAAAAGGATATTACAATTACTCTTTTATAATCTTTGATACAGATGCCCCATACTTGACTTCCTAATAAAAACTAATTTTCTTTCAAATTACCTAATTAAGTTATTTTTGGTACTAATAAACAAGCACGTAATTGTCTGTTTGTTCATTCAAGATACTTAGGTATTAAACAATTAAGTCTGTGCCACTGAATAAAATAATAATCTTTTCACCCCCATCACATCACCGACTTACATAGTGTCTACAAAACATATTTTCCCTTTTCGCAATACTCTATCAACTCTCATTCCAGTATTAGCACATTTTATATAAATATTATTTTTCACACAACTCATCTATACATTCTTCTGTTTTTTAACATTCATCTAGTTGTGTGATTTTCATCACTTATCATTCGATATCTCTCTCTCTCTCTCTCTAATCGATTACTCCTCAATTTCTGTGTCGCTAGTGCTTATTTTCATGTTTCGTCTGATATTCTAAGTGGATATGGATTCTGTCTAGTAACACCATACATTTATCTATTTTCACATTCATATCTCTGCCTCATGTATTTTTTTCTTCTGTCTCTTACATGGTCTAAAAAATAAATTCATTTATCAAAACAAGTCATATAATGGTGTAATATAGTCCGCGCCAAATTTTTAAATATTATATAGAATACAAATTTACACTTAAGTATGTACTATATTATATGTATAACTTTGAGACAACTTAAGGATAAACAAAAGCCAATTTTAGATTCCTAAAATAATACATTAAATTCTTGACTAATTTGCACAAGCCCAAACCAACGGTTACGTTTAGAGTGGCCAAATAAACTTCTTACTTATGTTATATTGGCATTCGAAACCTATACATCTCGCCATAGGAATAGACATAGATGATAAATTACTTAAAATGGTGGATAAGCTTACATTTTTTTAAAGGTGTAACTTATAGAATACAAGTACTGTACTTAAGCACTGATAAAGGGTTTTAGAAAATGCATCCTGTCATTCTGCCTGGGGTTACATATGGAACTAAAAATAAAATATGACAAACTAGTCATAATACGCGTACGCATAATAAGCGTACAGCTTATAATAAAGTTACTGTATATACGTAAAATTACACAGGTCTACTATTGTGCGTATCTTGTAAAACCTACTGAATAGATTTCGAGCAATTTTGATGTTACTTCATAGAAATTGTTCTTATCTAAAAAATATACTCTATCTGCAGCATAGCATATAATATAAAGTTATTAAAGTATTGAGAAATTACGACCCTTATAAGCACTACGTGTTTTACGAGGTTTGAAATGGGGCCAGTAGTGTAGTACGCATGCGCATAAGAGACGAAGTAAACGGACAATATTGTAAACAAATAATTTTTTAATCAAAGTATATTTTCGCTTTCAATTTTTTTTTTTAATAAGATAATAACATATACAGTGTAATAACGTATACAGTGTAGACGAAGACGTGGATTTCAACTAGTTATTTAATAATTAAATAAATTGTAAAAGCTATATTAGAAAAAATATTTACAGGAGTACGAGTATGAACAAGATAAATGTATAAACCATAAACGCGTACTCGACGCCGCCCTTCAGGAGTTCCAGGAGTACAGAGAGAAGGAGCGACAGAGGCAAAAGAATATTGAAGCTATGTATGACGGAGAGGCGAGACAGATTAATGAGAAGCAGGATAAGGTTATTTTTTTTTTAAATATACTACTCAGTTGGAAAAATAAAGCGAGAGTAATTTCAGTATTCTAACTATTTGTAATAGTAAATTTCAAAGATCATGAAGCTGTGTTTCCTATATTGTTATATGGAATGTCTTTGGGTTTTGTGACCAATGCATCCTATTATAGAGCAATGACCCCGATATAAACTATAAGACATAACTCAAGGTAATTTTTGCTAGTTATATTGTTCAATTCATTCAAGGGTAAAAAAATAAAGTATATAATTATTGTTAAAACTAGTCACATATTGTAAAAATGGATATAAAAATCTGGTAGAGACACTTATTGTTACTAGATATATGTATTTTTTTGGCAACTAATCTTTTAGATTATTACTGTAATTGTCGAGTAAATAGTATATAATTGTCCAGATCAGAAGGTTGTGTGTTCAAATCACGTCGGGGTTACCACTTTAGCTGTTAGGCTTTTATGTGTGTGGTGATAAATAATGCACTCGGTTTAGCTAACAATGTTTATTTGTTTTGATTTAATTATGGTCTGGACGAGATGGGGTGTCGTAAACGACTGACTCGTTAGTAGACAGTTAGACCGCGCTAATATATATGCGGCGTCAGCATCACAATAATAATACACAAGTGTCTTGTGATAATGTAAATGTTCTAAACAGATAGTGGTCCCCTTGTTAGAACTTTCTAGGGCGTTTTTGTGGCATCTCAGAAGTAGAATTATTTTCTATACTTCACTTGTGCACAATACTCGAACTATTATTACGTAAAGAGTCACGAATATTACTAAAAAATAGAGTCAAATAACACAAGGTTATGAACAAAATATATAAGCCACTTTATGACAGACTAAGGTCCTGCCAAAAACTCCATATATGTAATTACTCACATTAAACACATTCATTACTCGATATTTGATTTGACACGTCGTACACGGGTAAAATTTTACAAAAAGTCGGTCTTTAGTCATTTTCAAAATGTTGTCGGTAGAACAGTACTTAAGTAAGTGTTTATTTTAAACTTTGATAGATGGTGCACTGTTGAAGTTAAATTTTTTATTTTTTTTATTGAAAAGTTAATGCGAAAACTATAAAAAATAAATACATATTAATACTATTATTAATGTCAAACAGTAAAATCGAGATTATTTTTATTTTTTCAATTTAATAAAAGAATTTGGCTACAGATTCTATTCCTACGGTTGTGTTCAGTTATGATTTTTTTTTTTCGAACTGACTACACTGTTGACCTGGCAAGGCTTCCACAGTGTCACCGGACTATACACTACTTCACTACTAACTACATAACTGACCCGTAACTTTTTTTTGCAGACAGACTTTTGCAGAAGTTGATCGAGATTTATATGATTTAACGTAAACGCTTACCGTAAATGTATCATATTCTAATGTATTCCGGATAAGTACAGTTACATTATCATCTACTACTAAATTATACTTCTTAGACATATATTTATCATTCAAACATTTTAGCCAACTTTTTGGTGAATTTCGCCAATGTGCAATAAAAATAATAAAAATAAAAATGCACATTTTTTTTATTGTAATTTTTTTACAAATATATTTTAAATATTCACTTTACATTTTAAATGCAAAAATGAGGTTGTTTATTTGTTACGCTTTCACACCTTAACACACTTACGACGATCGGTCGTAAAATTTTGTATACACATTGTCAGGGGTACAGAAAAACGGCATAGATTACCTTTCAGTATATGTTAAAAAGATAAACCCGATCGAGTTTCTTGCTGGTTCTTCTCGATGACTGGGATGTATTCCGAACCGGTGGTAGTTTTGACGTTCATAAGCGCCTTCTTAGGGCCTAAATTGAATAAAGTATTTTTGATTTGATTTGATCCAGAAAAAATGTACTATTCCCGCGGGCATAAGCTAGCACGGTATATTAAGAACTCGTAGAAAACATAAATAGACTATTCAATAAGTAATACATTCTAAAATATTTGGAACAGTTATGGGCTAAAGAACGCCAAGCTCGAACAATCCTCATTAACGAAGTTATCTCGACGCTTAAAAGGCAAGTGGAGGAGAAAATAGAAGCAAATATACAGAAACAGAGAGCGAATGTTTTGGAAAGGGAAAAAATTCTTGAAGAGATGGACAGTTTCCATTATGAGGTTAAATCGAGAGAGCGAGAGACACAGGTGAGTTTGTAAAAGTGTTAAATTTCATTGCATTGTGATCTTAATTATAGTTAGTGCGCACCAAAATAACTAAAGGAAATTGTGAGATATTTTTGCGTCCGAAGAGAATCGAATCATTTTCTACGTCATCGGTGTAGCGACATTCTATACTCGTGGGTGATTAAATAACGTTTTCGGTAAAATACATTTAGGACCTTTCTTGACGACACCGGATAACGTTCCGTTTTTTACACCGGACCGTTGTCCGTTGCGCAGTCTGCTGTAGTCTGCTATCAATGATTGTTCACACACGGGACGTCCATCAGATAGAGGTATACGCGTTTTAGATCACGCTATTATGTGGATAAGGCCGCTAAAATTATCACTTTCGCTTGGAGCAAATAATATCAAAATATCGGCATTAATTTTAAGAGAAACTCGAAACATTATAACTCTCCCGATGATTGGAACCGGCAAAGTGATTAATTCGTTAGCTTTTCCAAATCGTAAACTGTACTTAATAAGTTTATTTAATAAACATGTAAACTTAAATGATTCTTAGGACCACCTAACTTTAGGCAAAAATACAGCGTCGTTCACTAACATAATATGTTATAATGAATTTTTTTCTATAAAATTATTCCAATTATAAGTAATTATATTGCGAGAATATTAAATATTACAGGTTTTATGTTCTTTACACAGAACATGTCATATTTTTTTGCTTTTGTGTTAGGATTTTCATGCATTTTTATACGGAGTAAGTTTACAAAAAGTTGGGTTACTTTTCTGTTACATTGATGTTATCGTACTATAAAAAATTACATAGTTATTTTTTTTCTTAATCGTGATAATTTTGGTGGTCCTGACTCCTATACATATGAGTACGATTTTTAATAAATATTTTTGTATTTCTCGAGTCATTTGTTTATTATTCTTTACAACATAATACTACACATTTAAGCCTTTACAAATGCTTATCTATGCTATGTTCAAGCTATACTCAAGAAATTTAATATACCTGCCTGCTTAAATGACCCGAATATTTATGAACCTTAGAGAAAGTCTTGTCTGGTCGACAGAATTATATCCAGATCTGCAGAAGAGCTTACCTATATGTAATAATTAACATTTATCGGATAGCTCTTAGAGAAATCAATACAATTATTGTACTCAATTGCAATAAATAGTATAAACATATAATAAATCTGAAGTGACAATTTAAAACACATGCATATTTTTCCTTCACTATTTTGTTGTTGCTCATTTTCGTACAAGTATAATGCTGTTACAACAAGCTTTTGTTGTTCTTGGTCCACAATATAACCTGATCTCAAACCCGTGCCTAAAAAACTGCACATTATGGTCAAGTGCTGAGGGGTTGGTTCGATTGATCGATTGAATATCAATGGTTTATGAATCAAATTTTATTGAATGCGCGTACGATTATCCATTTAACACTGGGGCGGCGATAAATAACTCGGCGTTTGAGATTGTTAATTAATTATGAGCTAACGTGGTCCGTACCTTAATTTTTGGAAGAGATGGTTGGCTTATTAATAAGGCTCACAATAAGCCAATATTGTCATATAATTATATAATATATAGAATTAATTGAAACGTAACGAGACAATATTATATTATTTCCAGTTAAAGAACACGCAATATTCAACAGTGACAGCGCTTCAGTCTCAATTGAACAGTCTGCGTTTACAGCAGAAGCAATTGGAAGCGACGTGCGCACGCGACGAGGAGATTCGCGAAGCGGTCGCGCACGAACGTAAACTGAGAAGCGAAATAGCACGAGCACAACGCGAAGGCAACGTACAGGCTTGGACTTAACACGCTACGTAATACTCTTATAAGAGTACGTATTTATAGTCGCGATAATTTAATAGGCCATGTTTGACAGCTGTCAAAAAGTCGCTACGACGACTATCTGTTATAACATACAACTGACTTTGGCAAAATTAATATTGTGAAATTATTTTTTGTAATCAAATATTTTCATATACTATTTTTTTATTGTAATTAGTTTATAGATATGGGAGTCACATCATGTAGTAGCTCCGTCTAGTGACTAATCATAGTAAAATAGATGGCATAGAAGCGTTTTATATGACAAGCACTTAGGTTTGCCAAGTTGCATCGTGATGAAAACTTAGCATGGTGGTGGTAGGGCTTTTTCTAAGCCCACCTGGCTAGCTACCACCCTCAATTTGAAAATCTGTCGTCAAGTATCTGTTGGTGTGTTTCGGCAGCTGCACTTGAAAGCCAGCCTTCCTCTAGGTTTAGCTTGACTATCATCTTAGACCAAATCATTATTTAATATCAGATAAGAATGTAGTCAAAGGCTAATCTATAAAGTATTAAAAAAAATCATAATGATTGGTCAAATAGTATTGGTTAACTGGTAATGGTTACATACAGTAAATCGGAATCATACTAATAATTCCTAAATACGTGAACACCACTTGAAAATAGAATTAAAGGCAAATTTGAATAAATTATACTTACTAGGGTCGACCATGTATTGTCGAAAACGTCTTCTATGCCCAGTGACACCGGGACGACAATTTCCTTTGCCGCCATCCTCACCCTTATCTAGCTCATAGAGGACATCGTTTATTCTCTGCTATGGCATGAACACAAAGTGACGCACGCCGCAGTAGCAGCTGTAGCTTTTTGAAGAGTTTAGGACCAGGTAGGGTAGGACTTAGGGGTTGGTTAGTCCTCTCTTGTGTGCGTTCTTAAAGTGTCCAGGGAAAAGGAAAAAGGAAAAAGTTTCAGGCATTCGTTCGCGATGGCCTTTAACATCTCCACTCTATCCCTAGAACGACGTTTGCATAAATTTCGGCGGTCAACGCTTGACTTTCGGAAGCTTTCCATGGATGAAACTCCTTAGATATCCGCAGGACTTTCTCCCAGCTAAAGGGTAAATCCAGTCGACAAACTCCGGAGATCGGCAGGGGAGATCCCCTTAATCCTCGCTCTCACGGTCCTCTAGTCATCTGTTTCGGCAACTACAATGCCCCATGGATTCATTAGGTGTCTAATTTTATTTTCAACAATTTTTGGAATCTCATATTATTGAAGAAAGCTGACTGCGTTAGATTTTTGTCCCGGAAAAAATTTAGAACTGTTAACAACCTACGTAATTTTATGTGTATAAATACATTTCTAATGCTCCTTTAGATTTTTTAATGTTTCTCCAGAATTAGCGTTATTAAACATATACATCAATAGAATTTAACGTGCGAGAAAATGAAATATAATAAATTGCGGTTTATATGAATATTTTATCATTTTTTGTAGATTTCACTTCTATGGCGTATGTGAACTATGAATTTGATGTTCAAAAATTAGTATAATTTCGCAGAAATCCAATATATTACATTCCGTATGCCGATATTATATTTGTTTGATTTGAATATAAAATGTTCACTTTAATAAGTGTGTGTGTGTGTGTGTGTGTGTGCGTGCGTGCGTGCGTGCAGGTTTGTTTCTGTGTTTATATTAAGTATTTATATTTTTTTGGTTTCTAATAACAGTGTTTCACTTTGAAATAGTGAATTTAATTTGACAAAGATATTAATCGTATGAACTCTTGCCTTAGCTAAGTATTATAAATTTGTTATAAGACTGAAATATAAATTAGATATTATTATGAATATACAAAATATCACAAATATTTACAAATTATAGATAACTTGTAAGTGACGTAATAGCAGCATATTTGATAAGCTTCCAAAATAAATGTATGGTAAGAGCAGTGGTTACTTTTACTGACCAGAGAGAGGGGGCGGTCAACAATTACAATAAATCTGTTTACGTAATACTTGAACGACCCCCTTACATAGGACACACGAAATCGTAACTTGTTATTTGTCAATTTTTTCTTCCAAAACTGAACTATTTTCAAATGTAATTGGAGAATTTTAGTAATAGAAGATTCCTAATTAAAATCATAACATATGAATGTGATAGTTACAGATATAGATTATGTTGTATAAAAATATTTATTAAAACAGAGGAATATACATGTGAATGGAATAAACGCGGCCCGCATTTCTTCTAAGTAGGGTTGTAATTTCTTTTGCATTCATTTCTAATAGATTCCTACTTTCGTCTTTTAAAGAAAGATTATTTATACTATTAATTTTATTACATATTATATTTTGTGATAATATATAGATTATTAATAGATATAGATTATCAGTTTTTGTGATATAATAAAAAATGCAAACAACATCTTTTTCTTTTAATTCCCAACCTGTGTATTTGAATTTTTTCCTAATAATATTTTCCGTTATCACAATCACCGACTAATAAGTCAATTCATTGAGTGTACTGGAATAAACAAATTGAATAGTACCTAATAATAGGTAGTTTACAAAATTATAATAGAATCCTTGATCATAAACATATTTAAACATTCAGTTTTATATTTTTTTAGTTATACTTGGGCAGATAAACGACGAGTTTATCGAATTACTTCAATGCAATCCTTATATATGATTGAACCCCTCGGCTGATTTATTAAAATCCAAATCTCAAAATGGCGGTTTATGTTTTTAACCCTTAATAACCTAGAGTTTCAATTTTGATACCAATCTTTTAAACCGAATGTTCACATTACTATTAGTTTTTTTTTATAGGTTGGCTGTACGTATTTTACTGTTGTACTGTTGTATTCTTTCCAAAGAAATTATTTTTTTTTTCTAAATAAATATGTAAAATAAATATTGTGATTTTTTTAGCTTATTTTCCCTTCATCTAGACCCTCAAGCAAACACAGTAATATTAAAAATAAATCACTTTCGTAAATCAGGCTACTAAGGGTTAATCATTTTTTATTTCACGACACCGTACAGTGTAAATTTCATGGTTTAGTAAAAAAAAGTTCGTATAGATGAAAAAATACTATAACATTACATTTTACATAAAAATTATTATTTTGCAATACATAATTTGTAATTTTTTCGAAGTTTTGTAATAAATCGGGAATTTTTCAAGGCTGTGCAGCCAACAATCTGAGAACCTGTGTCTCATGAGGGCTACATTCGTTTGAATGGAACTTGCACCTTTATGGTTTTGAACAGTAAAAATTGTAAAATTTGAGTTATCGCTTATGCATTTAGCTAAAATATTATCTGATTTTTAATCTAGAGGACAACTCGTAACTCAGTCTTTCATTCCTCAATAGGTTTCCAGTAATCTTTATTTGCATCTGGTTTATTGTTCTGTACTATCTTTGGACGCCAACAGAGCAGAAAAGTAAGTGTAATTTGTGTTATGTCAATACGCTATATCTACACTCGTCAGTCACATTACGTTTCACTATTATAATATGTAATTTAATGTAATAAAAAAATTACAGATGGCGTTATTTTTTATTTATTTGACACATTATTGAATTAACATATATTCGAACGTTAGAATAACGAATAACAATTAAAATGAACAATATAAGTGCCAATAAAATACAGTGCCAATTTTCTTTTCATCTTGTAAGAGTAGTTCCTCCTTCTTATTTGTAATACAATTATTGTACTTGTAATTTCAAAATATCAGCTTTATATTTTATTATAGTTATCATAATGATTTGCTATTAAAAGTTCTAAATGTTCTCAACCTAGATAAACTTTTTGTCCATTGTCAGACGCTCCTTTGGAAAATGAAATGCAGGCCAGTGCAATTTCTAGAATTATTTCAATAAGAAAGACCTAATAAAGACTTTCAACACGTCATCCCACGACGTATTGGCGATTTCAAACTGAAAAATCCATAGTTCTACATTTTCTCATATACTGTGTGTACAAGAACATATCTCAAGTTCAGGTTTCTTGACGATGTTTTCCTTGACCGTCGGCTGATAGTGCTAGCAATTTAAATTCTTTTTTTTTTTCGAACTGACTACACTGTTGACCTGGCAAGACCTCTACACTTTCATCGGACTAAGGTTAAATTCAATAATTTACGTATAAGACTGTAAGTAGAATGCCTATTTAGAACATGTAAATATCATTTAATACATGGAGGGGTTAAAAATTATGGAAATCGAATTGACAAACCACTCGACCGCCACGATTTTTGAAGGTAATGATGATAAAACGTTAACAATATTATTATTATTACTGAGCATTACTAAACAGCGGTGTGGGTGGTGTGATTAAATAAAAGTTTTTTTTTTTTCAAACTGTCTACATTGTTGACCTGGCAAGGCCTCTACAGTTTCACCGGACTACACTAAATAAAGATAGTGTGTACTTGACAGTAGTTGAGTCCAGTTGGCGGATAATATAAGCAACTCTTATGTACGTCTGCAATAATTTATTTTATTTTCATAGGTCATCGAAATAACAAAATATTACACACTAACTTATAACCGCGACTTCTTTAGTATTGTTTTGTCTTAAATACCCTATTTTATGTACAAAATACACATCGCCGAACTGGTAGCACCCAAAAAAGACGTAGTTTTTAAAAAGTTAAATAACTTTATATTCAATGAGGATATCGTGATTTTATTTGGAGTGTTTATAAAGTGAAACTAAAAAATATTTGATGTGTAACATCTCTCCTCTTGGTTGTTGGATATTTTTTTTGGGAGAGATTTTGGAAAAGGGACGAAAATGTGTAGCAGGAAATCGGGGAAGCGCGCGCTATTTGATGTGACCAAAGAGCGCGCGCGGTGGCCTAGAGATGGTTGAGATGGTGCCAGCCCATTTTTCGTGAGGTTGGTACCGCGACACACTTTCGACCAATATAGTGTCGCATACACTATGTGTGTGTGATGAGATAGAGAAAAGGAAATAGAGAAGAACGCATCAGCTGTGCCCTCGTGTACAGTTATACAGTGTTGTGTATAAAATCTAGGTTGTATTTATATGAGTAAACTGTATTAATAATTATCTTTACTAATAAGCGTCTGTGATAGTTCATTAAAAAAAAATGCGACTAAGTAATATGGAATTATTCGAATTTGAACTAGAATAATTATTTTTTATGAAAAAATTGTATCCCTACTCCTTATCTTAATGAAATACAATTTTCATTAAACATATAATTATTCGATAACAAATTATTTCTGATTATACACGATTCATTTTTTTCAGGATTTAAGTGACTATTACGTATTTACCACGACTAGAATTATACTTGCGCGGGCAAGCATGCGCCTTAATATAGAATTACATATATTGTCATGCTTAGAATATATTCGACTAATAATATGAGGAATAAATTTACTTCATGTATATATTTAATCTCAATTTCATACTAGGATAAATAGTCAAATGTTACACATCATATGCGACTACTTTAAGACTCGTTTTTATTTAAATCAATCGAGTAGGTTTTGCGTGATACGCGCACAACGGCAGACCTCAATTATGTTATTTATATAGGTTATTGAAAATGTCGTTTCATATGCAAATTATCACATAACTTTGGACATCCTTATTGCTCCTTAAGATATATATTCATTTAAAATGTTAGAATCTATGCAAGATTCGATTGCAGGATCATCGACTACATTGTCTCTTTTGTACAGATTCATTGATATTCAAAGGTGTGTGATAAACTGCTTATCCTAGACGAGCGGTTGCATGGAAAGTATCTGTTGATATGTTGGCGAATAATTCAACAGGACATTACTCATTATACAAACGATAGAACGGACACGAGTCCAAATAAGGGGAGACACCCTTAAACTTAAATATTCGATATCGCTTGCGAGTTTGCTTTATATATCTATCTACACAGAACAGAAATAGTTTGACTGGATTTTGAGTGAATCTACATCACTATGTATTTCAATTTCATGTAATTCAATGCACTCATTGAAACACATACCTACTCATATAATCCACCGTTTGTACAATATTAATGTGAAGTTAGCGAACCCGTAAATATCATATAATATTAGGTACTCTTTACAAAGCACCACTCCAACCAATATAACAGTGTAAACGTGTAACACTGAACATTTTTTTTACTTAAGTTCCATACGAACATAGTTACTGGTAAACAGTATATTAATTAGTGTTGTAATTTATACAGTTTGAGTATATATGTATAAATTTTATTGTCTTCTTGGGCAATTTGGCGGCCATTTTGTTTTATTTAGTGCGTTCACGTCTACATAACTCAGTAACCATAGCAACGTATGACAATATTGTGTCGACTCAATGAGCGTTACTTTAATTATTAAATATTAAAGCGGCTTACACATAGACGTAGAGTTTTATCTTGATTTATCTTAATGTTAAATTTCAAAACATTGACATTTTTGTATTTTTAATTAGAAAAAGAATTATCAACTCATTCTTTACAATTCAACAATTGGTATATTTAACAATCATTTGGAAAGTAGAAGAGGTCTTTCTAATAACATATTAGGTTATAGATATTTTACCTTGACAGTTCTGTAATAGAACTTTTTGCTGAACAGACAAATAAATTATGAAGTGTACGTTACATTTAACATAATTCTATGCGTAACCAGTATGCGAAAGTTCTGAACCTATTCGATAATCCTGTCACTGATAAAGTTAAATCACGTTTGGTTATATTTTACTGTCATTATATTTATATTGTAACTAACTGGTGTTCTGGTCTTAATTTTCGTAAAAACGGCTTAGTTTTTTTACATGAACTATAAGCGTTTTATTTGGATCGATTGCATACTTTTTAAGTAAATTTATGTACCTACCTACTTAGATATACAAAATATTTACTAACTTCTCGTTATCAATAACAACTTCTATATCCAAGAACGTATATTGGGAAGTTTTAAGGTTCATGGTATTTTTTTATTAGATGTGTATTTAAGCTTCAACTAATTATGTCTTAAATATGTATTTTATTTCATTATTTTATGGTTAATCAATGCAAAACCTTTATAGTCTTGACTTCGGTGGTGTTTGCCTAATCAGATAAGGAGGATAAGATTATACCCAGTAGTGACGCATGGTAGGTACATGAGCCACACCACCTGTGTACTCGGTGTCCTGCGGCACTTGCACTGTTTTCTAGTCTGTAACAAGTTATCTTATCAGAAAAATGTATTTAGAATAATTAATAGCCATAAACAACATTTAAAGGTTTGCTCAGTAACGTAACTCGTTTTAAAAGAGGCTGGTATCAAAATATGTTGGGGGACATTCTTACAGCTAAGTTATATTGTTCTTGCCACGATATGTGACGTAAGATCCACTAGGAAATAGAGACACTATGACTATTATCGTTATTAGTTGATTAGGTATAAGGCTTTTATTAATAAGAATTTGAATTTGCGCGTAACATTTTACGAAATTTTGCTTACACAGATCAGGGGCCCCTCTAGCGCGAAGCATCGCATCATTGATATGGCTGATATGGCGTGGCAGTGGTTACGTGGCTTGGTTTTCAGTATTAAAAAATGTAAGTAAACAAAGTTATTCAGTTTTGATAGATATATTTATTGAATCACATGGAGCGTCTATGTTGGATTACAACACAGTTATTACGAACTATAGATAGTCTCATCACCTGGATTATCTGTTATATAAAAATTAATCGCTGAATGTGTTGCTAAGCGCAAATCTCGAGAGCAGCTGAATCGATTTCGCTAATTCTTTTTTTAGGATATTCCTTGTAGTACGAGGATGGTTCTCCGGAGAGAAAAAGTTAAAAAAAAATCCTGTAAACTTCTAAAAACAACACTTTTCTGTACTCCAATACAAACGATTCGTGTAATACTTAAAAGTCAATTTGAACTTTAATACCATCCCATAAAGCTTAAGTGTTAGTGAGAACATAAGCATACTTTCATATGCAAATTTCTACAGAGTCTGATAGTTTTGGCTAAGGCTAACTAACCAAAAAGGAAAATGGGTCCCTTACAAAATCAGTATAAGTTCCGTGCGAGTGTGCTTGGTGATGTACCATTCATTTTATTCCCCTCGTTGTGTGGCTTCTATATAACATGTTATATATAATCTGTTAATATAATATATAGTATGTAATAAACGTAAAAATAATCAAATAAAATGAATACATAACGACAGTTAACCTCAACCTCTACAAATTCACTTGAAAAAGTTCATGATATAAAAAACCTTTTTTATCACGAATACTCACAATAAATTATCATTCACCGCCATATATAATTTAAAATCACACACAAATACACAAGTATATATTTTTATCTCCACTAATATAAAACACGTGTTGTAGATTCATATATGTATATTTAAATTACTACCTTGAATATAGTTATCAGTTCTCACGAAAACTCGAGAGACAATTTCCATTTGACCAACCAACTTCATGGTGTGGTTTTTAGGTGACGGTGTGTGCGCGCTTCCTAAAAATTCACTGTCATCATCATCTCGTCATCTTCTTACCCTTATTGCACTTAAGCAGGGTCGGCACAACGTGTTTGTCATGTTGTGATGTACGATTTGGCTTAATTTTTACGATCGGCCGCCTGCTTGACATCAATCCTTTTTGGGATTATTTTGTAGTACCACTTCGCAACTTCGTATGGATGTCAATAGCGGAAATTTGACTCTTTAATGACGCGCTTGTGTACGATGTATCCGTGTATTGCACCTCCACAGGCTCTGGTTCATGTCTGTCGTAGCCATGAGAATTTCTTCCGACAAATCTGATTTAGGAGGTTCACTGGCATTTTTTTTTCTTTTTTATGTCCCTTTTCGCTATTATTATTACAAATATATATTATTACAAAGCTAAATACGAGTTTTTTTTTAATTATACACCAATTTGTAAATTGTATAAAATAATTTTGTATTGTCATTGTCATAATAAAATTCAATATCATCATTTTTCTCGAGCGAGGTGAAAGAAAAGTTTATGAATTATAGTCGAATTTCGACAACTAGTTTTATTATTAGGTAGTTTTTTTAAAATTATATTTTCGCTAACCAATCTTCTAGCTCATTCCTATCATTATCGAGTAGGTAATAATATTCCAAGTGTCTCGTGATGACTTCAACGCTCTAACAAGGTGGCGGTCCTCTTGTTAGAACTTTCCAAGGAGTTTGGATGACCATTCACTTCACTAGCGTACAATATCCGAATCATATTACGTAAAATGCCACCAATATTATATTACAGAATATAGCGTAAAATTACACAAGATTATGAATAAAAGCCACTACTATATGACGGAATTAACATCTCGTCAAAAGCTCAATTAGTTAGTTAGATATTACACCAGAGTTACATTTGATTAGGTGCGGATTATGGAACTGTGGGTCTGTAGGAAAAAATGCTACGAGCGTCTGCCCATTTTCCAATTATTAAGTTAAGATTAAAAATTCGATTTTCATACCTTCAATCGAATAATCATTCCAAAAAAAACAATTAAATGCCTACGATCCGAAAGTTTCACTTGCATCGTGGTTTCATATATATTAAAAGGTCCACATAGGTATATTAAAAGGCCGGCAACGCACTTGCGACTCCCCTGCTGTTGCTAGTGTCTATGGACGGCGGTGATCACTTACCATCAGGTGACCCACCTGTTTGTTTGCCCCCAATAATAAAAAACAAAATTTACTTGACAAATATTTTTTAAGTTTTTTCTTTGTATTCAGATGGATTCTATAATGCTTTAGATTAACAGTGGGACCCGGTAGGTGGCGCTGCATTCTGATTCTAGGAATTTTTAATATCAAGGTAGGACACGTCCGCCGGGCCCACTGATTTATATCTATACCTAATCCTTCTGTACGTATGTGAGTGAACTCCTCTTAAGCGGCTGGACAGATTTTGATGAAATTTTTGTGTGTGTTCGGGTGGAAAGAAGATGAAGAATTGTTCATATACATAATTTAATCCGGTAAGTGACGCTGTGGTCTTATTTTAAGATAAGGGCCATCGGGTCTACTAGTAGGTACCTACATATATAGGAATGGATGTTGGTAGGTATAGGTATCTACTTATGTTAGGTTGATAAACTACCACATTGTTTGACGCTGTTTTTTTTAAATAATTCACCAATTGACTGCAACGTGTACAACTATCAGGTATAGCTAGCATCATCAAAGAGTTGTCGTAGTCCGCTATAATCACCAGTTTTGTTATTGTCACTCTTGTAAAAAAATATCGAAAACCTACTTAGTTCACATTTCTTAAAACTGTATATATTTTATTGTTGTACCCAAATTTTATAATATCTTGTATAAAAGTAGTATTAAAAGAACTGATTAATATAATTATTGCCGGAATAAAAGAGCAATGTACCTAATTCTATTTTTTTTCCAATGGGGATCAAAGTAACGACATCCGTTAATTGAGTCAGAGAAGTTAACTGTTATACCCTACTTAGACACGTCTCTGTGAAGCTACATGAATTTCTTCTAACATTTAATATAACACAAACAACGCAGTTCCAATCGAAAGCTCCGTTCGTTTCCTCACAAATTCTATTTATTGAGGTCCAACCGTATTAACAGGCACCTACCCATCGCAACGGCTGAATATAAAAATAAAGAAAAATCCGAAGAGAACTCGTACGTCTCGAAGGCGGGCAACTGTCTACATAAACATAAGTCGCACACGCCCCCGGTCAAAACATCCATTCGTACCGTAACCATGAAATAAGACACCCGACCGGCCTAGAGACGCAACCGAAAAATCCTGGCTCTATAATTATGTTCAGCTACCACTCGATCTACCGGCAAGCCAATTTAAATTTACTGCGAACGCCGCACGTGTCCCACAAAATGAAATCCCACTACCGCACAGAAACATGCACGAAGAAAAAAATAAAAATACAACGTTAGCACCACCCCTCAGACGCTAGTGGCTGTTTACTCTAACCACGCCCGGTTGGAGCGCTACTCCTTTCACCTCGCTCTTGCAAACGTCAATTATATATCGCCGTCTCTGTCGGTTGTAGGCCGCCGTTCGAAATCTGCAGCTTTATCATCAGTACGCGTTTAGAAGTCGCGTGTGTCGGTTTATCGTTGGTGACGCCGCGTGAAGTCGCCGCGGTGTGTCAAGTGAAGTGCCGTGTAGAGGTGCCGAAGTGGCGGGTTTCCTTGCTGCAGGACGGGGGGCCCATGCCCCCTTCCACCAGCATCACATTGGTAAAAGTTAGTGTCCTGTGCCTAATTCTGTAAAAAAAAAACATTTTTATAATCTGTTGGGTGAAACTGTGAATGTGCTTGACTATGCCGTCGTTTAGAGGTTATTTTTATTTTGTATTATTTATTTTTAAAAGTGATAATCTTAAAAATTGATTTTTTTTATGACAATAATTTATTAATTTGTCACAAAATTTTATTTCTTTACCAAAATACTAATCTTTGGGACTTGGGAATATCTATTTACAGTCATACTAACAGTTGTGTAACATTATAGTGTAATTAAAACACGTATTTAGTTAAAAATCCGTGTTTTTTCCATGAATATCAGTCGTCTACGTGGCAAAATTATCATTCCAAAGCATCTCTAGTTCTTATTGGCCCTTAATTTGTCACAGATAAGACGTGAAAAAGAAACCAAATTAGAATATCTCTGTACAATCTATCGATCTATATAATTCAATTCATATGCGGCTATAACTTTAGGCCTAAACCTGTACACTTAGGCCTAAAGCTAATAGAATATATTATTAACTAATTATGTGATTTCTATTTATTAAGACAAATTAACTATTTCATTGACATTGATTAATCTGATTTCATATTTTTTTTATTTCAATTAAGCAGAATAAATCAATCATTACATAGCTAGAGATTTTAAACTTCAAAATTTTAACGGTTGTGTAGACATATTTACTTCAAGTAGGTATTGTAAAAAAACACAAGTAGATACGATCTGTAGCATTTATGACATAAAATATAACTATATCTACAGTAAAATAAAAACGATTATTTCGAATTTTAAATATTTAAAACCTTGTTATGAACGCAAATAATAGACTACCTATATCTAAAATAAAATAAAATTGCAGTAGGAAATTTTACAACAAAAAATATAACTAGACATTGCTCGTGGCTTTGCTCGTGTAAATTATTTATCGCGCTTCTCAACATAGACGACACATAATTAAAAACTTACCAACATACATTTTTGGATACTTACTTTTCTCTACTGTCCACGGTCATTCTACTTGGGGAATTGTTGCCTAGCATGGCATGTGTCAAAAAACTTTATGAGCTTAAAACTATGTTACATGTACGTACGTAGTACATTAACTGTCATAATGAATAATAAATAACTAAGTAAATACATATTGAGAATTAAAATTTCGGTTAGGTACATACAAATATTGTCCGTCGTAAACAATACAAATGAGGAATCGAATTCTACATTGAGCTAAAGTTTAAGTGGAAGTGGAATACGATCAAACCATATTATCGTTTTTAGGTGATGAAATACGAAACGTGTAGTAAGCAAAATGTTGTAAATTGTTATCGATAACCACAAATTCTTATAAATAAGGATCTTCTACTAAATTAATATCTAATGAATATATGAGAATGACAATAGTGTTTCTAGATTTTAATAACTCTTCGCTCACACGTCGAAGAAAGCACTACCTATACCTATAGTTTAACAATAAGAAGCTATGTATCCCTTCTCTCCACGAAGAAATTTTGTTACTAGGGGGCCCTTTGGGACTAACTAAGCTCTTGATGGTCAGCTAAAACAACGCAGTAGAAAAATCTGAATGTCACTCATCAGGCTGTCAGCGCCATTTTGACACAAAAAATGTAGTATTCGCAAGTTAACGTTATTGTATAAACATATTTGGTTATCTGTACTCGTATGTATGTAACAGCATTATATCAGAAGAGCAGCACCTATTTTGTTAATTCTTTTTATTTGTTGTGCCTGTAATTATCATGACACGGTTTGTATAAAAGAAAATAGTTAAAAAATCGAACCGTTAATGTGAAAATGTTGAATTAAAAAATCTCCGCATAAAAAAGTAAGTGGATAAGTGAGACACAAGGTAGTAGATATCTTTAGAAATATTAACAGAATTGGATTGACGTTCGAGTCGTTCAGTTACAGTTTTATTTCATTACATGGTCGTATTTTAAAGGAAAGATTTGGTGTCGTTTTCTTCATTTGTGCACCCGTGCGGAGCCGAGGCGGCCAGCTAATGAAAAATACAATTACTAAAGTAGTATTGTTAACATAACAGATATATTACAAGTAATAAGTCAATAGTGTTTGGAAACAGGTAGAATAAATAATAAAGCGAACGGTGAAAAATCTCACTGCAACAACACTGATACATTTTTATTAATTTTTTGGGGGAATTCTTCAAATGAATTTTGCTACGTAAAAACTTCCTTTGATATCATAATTAAGACAAATCTGACTACAACTAATATTTTTGGGTTTTACCCAAGTCGTTTAGTGCATAAAACATGACAAACAATCTCATACAAACTCTTGATAATATTAGGATTTTTCTAGGTATTAGGTGTTTTTGCGTTTGGCCATAACCTGATGTTAAATAACAATGCGGTCCAAAATGGTAAAACACGATAAACCTAGAGGGACTGGCACTTAAGTACAGCTGCCGGAACACCTCTACACTGACAACAGATTCTTAACTTGAGGCAGGTAATTAGTCAAGAGAACTTAGAAATAGCCCTACCACCACGCTATAGTTTCGTCACGATGTTTTTCTTCACCGAAAGCCGCAGTTCATTCGCAAAAATTCGAATATACGTCGTATGATGCAGTGTCGAATACACTAACCACTGTGGCATCATCGTTTCTGGCTTTCATGGTAGGTACCTCCCTTCTATCTATTAGAGTAAAAACCACTACAACACTGTGAGAATATGTTACATTGCTTTGAATTGAATATAAGTAGGAAGAAAACAGATCAATAAATAAGTTTTAAAATCTTTCTATGTCTGTTTGTCCGGGGTAATTATACGAAATGGGGGAACAGTTTTTGAAAGGATTTTCATTGACAGGAGAGGCCTTTTAGTAGGTACCTAAGGGAACTTACCCATACTACGTGACCCATATTTGTGAATTTTGTAGCCTCCTCCCACCCTTAGTGACCATCCGTAGTATATAAGAAGACCCCTAATCGTAGTTTTGATGTAGTAATTCATAAATACGGTGTTCCCCCTACTCCCCGTGACCAAACGTGGTGCTTTGAAGTCTTCCCTTCCCCCTGAACGAGTCACGTAGTAAGGGACGTACGGGTATGTTTCCTAATCTATTCAGAAAAGATAAACTATGGTTATTAATTCATGGCTGTATACCCGCTGGCATAGTAAGGTTTTAAGATAAATCGGTACAACGCTTAATGTTTAATGATGTATTATGAGAGTCGTTTCTACTTTTGCTGTCCTCTAGATATAGCATTACGTCATTATAAAATACCTAACCAGTTACTGCTTGCATTTTAATCTTTTCAGTATAACGAAAATACAGTTTCTTTGAGTCAAAATTACTGAACATGTCGGAATAAGAGTATGGTCTCACTTGATGTGGAATTTTTCGAACTTGGTTCGAACTAGGCTACTTATTTTGTATGTTGTAATTAATATCTGAGTTAGATACAGTAAAATGGCATGAACATGTTCTGTACATTCCTGTATCGACGCAAATTATAATATTCATGAAAAGCGATTTAAGTTACTTTCAATTGAATAGCCATCAGAAAGGTCCTTATAATATTCTGAACAATATCTAATATTTAGGAGATAGGTAATATTATGGTTCTTTGGTTCCAAACTGAGCACAACTCTTATACTGGGAACAAAAATAATACATACATAAGTATATATTCATTAGTCGCATACAGATATAGTAAACGGGCTGCCGGAACAGCTGTCTTTTAGCGGTGGACTTCAAGCGACGTAAATATGTCGTTCTTGTTGCGACATTCTAAGGCCATGGCATCAGAGTCCATCTATATTTTTAAGGAACTCTCGTGTCTACTGTTCAACGTATTTCTCAACCAGAGAGTTGCCAAAAAGTGAAAAATAATTGCTGTGTCACTTTTACGGAGGAATACGGCCACTTTTATGAGAAAGTTTCCTTGTGGTGGCGAATTTGATGACATTTACTATTTTTAATTTAGTGAAGAAATAGGCTTATTATTTGGTATAAAATACTATACACATCATATTCCAAAACATTTGTTATTGTAATCGAGTACATCACATAAAATTTTAACTTGTAACGAAAGGGAACCTACTGTTTCTTGGTTTAACACCAAGGCTTACCACCTCTACCATTAATCTGTCATGTTATAAGTATCTACTTATTGTTGCCTTTATTTTTGTTTGGTTAATCTTGCCTTCCCCAATTGTTTTCTATTATTTAGATTTCTTAATTTTTGTTTAAAAGATTAGCATAATCATTTAGTGACACCTGATATTAGGTGGTGAAGTGATCAAAAGCAAAATGACACGTTAAACCGATTCTGGAAAGATCGAAGTGGCGTAGTGGCATAAAGATTAAAATAATTTACCGTCCTGCTATGATTTTGTATATGATTCGAACCCACGTTGATAAGTAGTTGAAGAATATTTTATTAGACACTAGCTTTTTGCCCCGGCTTTAAACGAGTATATAAGTGATGAAAGGGAGGAAATCTTTCCTTTATGGTATGACACATGATAAATAAAATAGCAACTGAACGTCAATTTGTTAATATTTTTAAAATTCTATGGTCTTCTGTTTCACGTACTTTTTTATTTAGAGATTTTTCAGCCCAAAATTTTGCACGCACTTTTCCCTTTACGATTTTTGAAACTTTTTTGTTATTAAAATCTTGTCTGGACAATTACACATACAACAAAAAATGAGTCAAATTGTTGCAGCCGTTCTGGTGTAATGCGCTTACATACATTCAGTAATTTTTATTTAAATAAAATCTGCGTAGCTCTTTAAGGAATCCTTTATTATCATAATATTTATTTGGTTTTAAATTAATAAATGGCACGAGCTCGTAAGTGCTAAGGAATCTAGGACGTAGTTCCACGAAATCCTTTAGGTTTTTAAAGAGTTTTAACATATTATAATACTTATTATTAGTCATTGTTTCGTTTCAATAGGATTAAAGGAACAAAAGAGTTTTTTAAACGGTATTAAGTGATAAGCGAAGGTGTAAAAACTTTTTGCATATCTCAGTAAATCCTTTTTACATATAACTCGATTGTTATTTTTTTAAGCTATTTAAAGGTTATTCAAAAAAGTATACATAAAACTTTGAAAAACAAATCATCATCCTTTTCTACGAAATTGGAATAATAATAGAACTAAAAACATATAGGTATATGTATACATATAATACAATGCATTATTATAAATATACCTAATGGTATTAAAGAGATTACTTCTGTTTATCGTAATATTTGCCAACGTTGTGTAGAAAAACATTATTATTTAACAACTTTCTTCTCTTCCAAATGACTTGTTTCCTATAAATTGCAGTAATGTTTGTAATGTCAAGAAGTTTTTAAGTTATCATAATTAAACTATTATAAGTAATACGAGGGTAAATTGTTATCGCAACTTTGTACAACGGGCTTTTATTTGGCTGGATATATTTTCTTTCAGAGATAGATAGCTGTTGTTAAGCGATTGTTTGGACATCTTGCCGTCAGTATGTAAAAGTTGCTATTCGTGTGAAATTTGAAGACGAAGCTTTCTCCAATTACATATTATACTACTGTCATTTTTAATAGATTTTCTTTTTGCAAATTATGTTCTAGTGGTTAATCAATAAATAACATATGTTTGCGTTTTTGTCCTTCGGTTCGCCGAACCGAAAATTGATGGCAGCATACGCATAAATGTTTATAATCTCCAATTAGGTATTTTTCTATCATATAAAAATATTTGTTCGGCTCACCACGAGTAAATAGATGCTTAATTTAGTTTTCAAGTTAATAAACTGTTAACCTTTGACAGCTTGATACAACGTAACCAGACGGTAGTCCGGTGAATCTGTAGAGGCCATAAGAGCCAACAGGGTATGTCAGTTCGATAAAAAAAAAAGGTAACCAGACTATACCTTTGGCCGCTCTGAATATATCCATATATTCGGGTTTACGCATAATGTCGTCAAGAGTTTAATAGTTTAATACAAAACAAAGCTAAAATATTATTACAGTAATCTAAATTTGGTATTTATATATTCTTAAGTTGTTTCGTGGTTATACATTTAATATAATACGTATTTATACCTAAATTTATGTCCTGCGCAATTATATTCAGACCGGTCAAAAAAAGTTTATTGAGGACTCTATACCTACCTATACAGCTTAGTTTGCGAATTTGCATATTATGTATTAAATTTGAGGTTGGACCACTTTGGCTACCTTGCACTACATGCCATTTCGGAAGAGTGCCTTCCGCGCTTGCTATAAATCACAGTAATGCTACTTTCACACTTGCGTAACGACGCTGCGGCTACTTGGCGGATTAAAAACTAACCCCAAAGTTAATTCCGAGATAGGCGCTAAAAAACATTCGGACACCTTTGCCATCCAAATAATAACTCGAAATTATCGTTTCTTAGTGACTTTCATGTGTTTAAAACCACGTGCGCAGTTATTTGTGACGTCTAAGGTTACACTGCCTGACAGTTGCATTTATTGCGACTATATAAAAAAAATCGTGGCGATACTCACAAGTATGAGAGAAGCATGAAGTTCTAAAAGTCCCTTAGACGAACAGCGTACACTCAATTTGAAAAAACCTTTACAGTCTACGTGTTGTGTGACAATGTATACTCGTTTATTATATATTAAAACGTAGGTATATTTTATAGGGGTATATATAATTTTTATTTATTTTTTATCTCATGACCACAATCATAACTGCTGTTAATTGACGATGCGGTCGAAGATGGTACACGCTGAACCTAGAGAGGGTAATCGATTTTAAGTGCAGCTGTCGGAGCTTGTAGACAGGTGCTCGGTTACAGATTTTCAATCTACAGTTTATGGTTGGTTAGGTGACCACTAGCAACCATGTCATAGTGGTAAGGTATTTTCTAAATACCCGCCTGGCACGCCACTATCTTTAAGATAAAAATCTGGTGCAAAATTCCTACAGAAACCTTATAAAGCAGTTACAATAGACATAGCGTCATAATCTTGAGTCATATCTTGAAATAATATTATGTCAAATTGTAGTTATGTTCCAAACCTATCTGTCTACATATATAAAAGTAGATGTTAGTATGTATATATTTATATATATTTTAGACTCGTAAATTCTAATACTGGCAAAACTTACAAACCACAAGAAAAGTTCGTGCAGAAGACTTTTGTGTTATCTATAACACGCTTCTGTTTACAACTACTTTATTTTTCAATAGATCGTCATTCGCTTTGTTATAAGATAATTATCTCTTACAACAAATTTTTGATATATTAGGCATATCAAGTTCTGTATATTTGTGCATTCACCAGTAAATTTAGATTATCTTTGTTTTAGTAAATCCAAGTCAAATATCCATCACAATTATTTTTAAGTCAATGCGTATACAATGTTAAGATATTACTACAGCTGCTGGACTCGTTGAAGAATAAGTGTTGCGGTGAAATAATAGAACATGAAGGTATATTGGCTATTAGCTGACCCGGATCCCTGGCGGTTTACTAAATTTGTTCAGTGGCTTTCCAGTAATTGGAAGGCAAATAGATCTAGTTCGGTTTATGTTTTATATATAAATACATTTTAACTATTACCTACTTTCACAGACCTGTTTATCCTAACTAATATTATAAACGTGAATATAGGTTTCTTTATATAAATATCTAGAAATATACTTGAAGGCATGTTATCACGGATGTCCTACAAAGCGATTGTCGTAAGATGTTAAGAAAAAAGTTATTGAGATAAAATAATTGTAAAATGGCCCTTACCGCCATTTTATTTGAGTAATAGTAATTACATATAGATATATAAAAATAAATATTAAATTTCTTTACTAATATTATGAAAGCGAAAGTGAGCTTCTACGTTTTTCACGTCTTACTTAACCGATCACCATGAAATTTAGTATATATGTTGTCTGAGGGTACGAAAAAGAATATAGAGTACTTTTTATCGCAAAAAAATACTGTTCCCGACGGATATTTCAATTCTATATTAATGCGAGCGAAACCGCGAGTTATCAAACAGTGTACTTTTATGTGGCAAAAGTTTTCACTAGTTGTTTATTTTGTGTATTTTTGAGACTGCTTTTTTTGTATTTCTTTATAGGTTAGCGTTTGACCACAATCTCGTCTGATGTTAAATTGGGGATGTTGGTTTAAGCTGGTAGTCACGATAAACCTAAGAGGAGATTAGCTCTCAAGTGCAGCTGTCGGGACACACCGACAGGTGCTTGGCGACAGATTTTCAAATTGAGGGTGGTAGCTAACCAGGCGGACTGAGAAAAAGCCTTACCACCATGCTATGGTTTCATTACGATGTTTTCCTTCAGCGAAAACTCCGACTCAGTTGCTAGGATTCGACCGTACATTATTCGACGGTGTGTACAGACATGATATTAACTAAGCCATCATCGCTTTTAAATTATTAAATCTCCTTCTGCGTTTTATCTATAAATGTAAATAATAAAATACAAGGGATTTTTTGCTGAGAGACTCCTTATATGATTTATTTTAGTTTTTCTATTGTGTAAATAGTCATAGCACATTTCGGTAAAATAGTTTTATTATTGTGCATAAGTGAAGTGGATGAGAAATAATGAAACGATACACGAATATTCTGATATGTTACAAAAACTCCCTGGAAAGTTCTTATAAGAAGAGTCCCCATTATCTTGTTGGAATGCTCAAGTGATCAGAAGATTAATAATGGCAGTACATTTATTAACTTAAATATCTCAAATAACGAAGATTCGTTTTTAAAATAGGTAGAAGAAGAAATAGAAGTAAAAGATAAAATACACTCTATAATAAAGAATCCAAATAAAACACCAAATTTCAATAATACAATAAAACAATTTTTAGAAGAACAAAGTCGCGTACATCAACTAGTAATAAGCAATACAGTGAACTTGTGATCGTGAGTTTCGAAACATGTAGAGAAGAATTTTATTCGAATACATTAATAAATGTCGTAAAATAATATGTTTAATTTAGGAAATTAAAATAATTAGGTTTTGATTAGGTTGATTATTTGGTTTAGATTTTGTAGTTTAAAGATTTATTGAAGTTATACTTCTTTTGGCGCGTTAGGGAAAAATGATGTGAGTATATTGTTACGGGGCTCGCGCACACCGTCACGAAAAACCGACACTCCGAAGTTAGCTATAGTCAACATTTTATTCAAAAAAGGTGTGTATGTATTAAATATCTTTTTTCTATTGTTAGTATCGTTTTTTCTACAAAAGTAGAATAAGAGGAAAGATAAAATTTTTGAAAAGATTTTTATCTTGTTACGCCAAAGAAGTATAACTTCTAACGCGTGTATGGTTAGTATCGTTTTTTCTACAAACGTAGAATAAGAGGAAAGATAAAATTTTTGAAAAGATTTTTATCTTGTTACGCCAAAGAAGTATAACTTCTAACGCGTGTACGTAAGTACACACTAGCATTTTTATTTATTATATATGTGTATAGCTATGCGTCTTCGTACTTTTACGTTTTTTTCCCCTCTGGATATCAAAAGTAGGTAAGAGGAAAATGTTTTTCGAGATATGAATATTTTCCATTGCAAAATATTTTAATAATGTACGGTTTTTTCCTAATGGTAGCCTATTTATGAGTTGTTTAAATAATTCTTCAGAGTCCGGTTGCAGTTTGTTTCTGTAAAAAAACTGTTGGTAAATGTTGTCATTTTAGACCGCATCGTAACTCAAAATTAGGTCGATGTGCAATGTATACAATTCTCTGTACCTACTCTAGAAAGTAGGAAAAGCATCGGGTGAA
The DNA here is from genome assembly GCA_035772565.1 of Antheraea assamensis. Taxonomy (NCBI): domain Eukaryota; kingdom Metazoa; phylum Arthropoda; class Insecta; order Lepidoptera; family Saturniidae; genus Antheraea; species Antheraea assamensis. Next base: position 1,948,977 of record JAQQSE010000050.1, on the reverse strand, counting down.
AATATTTCTTTTTATAGTAGGTAGCTCAATGTTCATTAGGTTGCAAAAATGTCCTTACACAAAGTGCTTAATTTCAATTACTATTGAAATTTGATTTTAATTGGTACCTACCTACCTAAAGCGTTGAAAAATACAACATTGAACTTGTGGATCAGCGATCGTTTCCAAACAATGGATTAATTTGCAAATAAATTGAATTTATGTAACCAGAATGAATTGGTAAATGGTAAATTTCACTTTATCAAGTTTCCAGTTTATTTACCCATTAAATATTTAGAACGAAGCCACACGAGGTTCATTTTATTGCGGGAGCAGTTTTATTAAGTAGGTACTAATAACTACTTACATAATAGCTATTAACACTTTGCAAATGCATGACGTATTCCCACGGTTATAAAACTAGGAAAAAATAAAGAGTCCTTTTTTGTTCTTTTCCCCACATAGGTAACCGACCAATTTTATTAAAGATCATTACTGCTATCATCACGTGGGTAATTATTACAAAGTGTTTTATGATGACTTGAATGCTTCAAAAAATAGTGGTACTCTTTTTAGGACTTTCTAGATTGATTTTGTGACACCTCGGAATTTACTAATGAGTAAAGTTTAGGTATTTCGCAAAATGCCTTCAATATACGTTTAGGTGTGTACAACTATTTATATGATTACTTTTAAAGTAGGTGTACTTTGCATACGTTCATTATATGTTTTTAAAGCCCGCCGCGACTCAGGCCTTTGATCTCTATGTGAAAATAGACTTAAAAAATTAAAAAAACTTTGGTTCTAAAATTTGTTGTCGGTCATGACATATACATATGCGTTCAGTTATATTTCTCGATATTCGTACACTCAATTCGTATTGAGAAAACCCATTATTGTTTTGTAAAAGAGATAACACTGTCGGCTTATTTCGATAAAAATCTACAAACTTAAATACTTGACAGCGGTACATAACCGAAAATTACACGCACCGACGACGCATAATCATTACCATGTTATAACGTCACAGATTTTTCTGAACGGACCGACTGAAATGGCGCGCGACCAATCGTCCGTTCGAATATTTTGAATATGGAATTATAAAGCGACGACCTTCATAAATTTAGCCAATAAATGTCATCGTTCAGAACTCGATGCGGTAAAGAAAAAATACGCCTCAAGTGTTTTTTGAATTTATAAAAAAAAAAATACACATCCAGAGAGTAGTGTAATTTGTGTTCTTTTGTAAAAAATATTATGGCCTGTTGAACAATTCCTGCATTATTTTGATAATTGAAAATAATTTTTTTGATGATGCATCGTACGTGAGCGTATTTTATTTTGTGAAGAATTTTCTTTGGTCTTTTGATAAAAAAATCCATACTTATTAAAATAATTCTAACTCTTATAAAAGCCTAATTGCCGTCAATGATTAGCAAAATGCATAAAACATCTCTGAATCGAACGGAGAAATGAAGATGAAACATTAACCCCTCGGCTAAATTTTTAAGACTCCGATCTTAAAATGGCGGATTAGGTTTTTAATTTTTTTTTTTTCACTACCCGACATCGTACATTGTAAATTTCATGGTTTAGTAAAAGAAAGTTCGTACAAATGGAATAAAATAGTATAAAATACATTTTACATAGAAATTATTATTTTACAATATATCATTTGTTATTTTTCCAAGTTTAGTAATAAATCAAATATTTTTTTAAACTTATGTTTTAAAGTCTGTTGACCTGTGCCTCATGAGGTCTTTATTCGTTTGTATGGGAACTTAAACCTTTATGGTTTTGGACAGTCCAGAGGTTAAACAATATGTTAACAACATTGGTAAACGAAATATCCATTTTTAAATGTCACTCCACATGTATATATGAATAAAAAATAAAATGTGTAAAAAAAACTGTTCTATATATATAAAATAAAGCACGTAATGTTCAAAAATCTTGGGTAAATAAAACGATTTAACAATAATTTTGTGTTATAAAGAAGTGGAACTGAGGTTTTTATTTCTAACTGACCTACGCTGTTAGCCCACGAGGCCTTGGCAGCTTCACCGAACTATTAAGGAGAGCGTATAAGGTACTCACCCGATAGCGTGGAGCCGCCGATTTATCTAGTGTTTTATATACATAAACCTTCAGATAAATGTATAGAATACCCCAGTATTAGAATAATAATATGTCCATGTAGTTTATGAAAAAATATTGTACATAGTATCATACTATGAAATAATAGAACCAATATTTTTTATTTAATTAAATATAAATAAAGTTATGGCTTTCTGTAAAGTATCTGAAAACCCCATGTTTTTTATTAAGAGTTGAAGTATCCGAGACTGAACGAAATGGTTTAGTTCGCTAGCCCTATAGTGTTAGTATAGTATAGTGTATAGATGCATCACCAAACAACGTACAGTAGACACCTTGGACCCGATGTCGCGTACTCTACAATAACATACGCTAATAAAACTTTATTCAAAGCTCAGCTCCATCGATCGTAAAACCCAATCCTATTATATATAGCTGTTCAGTGTTACCAACAAACAGCACAGAGTTTATGATGGAATGAGCTATTGAAGGGACCGCCTGCTTGCAGGATGTATGCGTTATTATTTAGACCCATTCGTAGAATGTTTAAACGTCTTCATCAGTCAATTTATATTAACGTAAATTATCTATAAGTATTGCATATTCAGGTAGTATACAAAGGTTGTGATTTAACATTATGTAACTTTATTTAGATAATTTAATATCTAATCTAATCTAATTTGATAATCTGCTTTTCAAAATGCCACAGACAAAACAGTTTTTTAACCGATTTTCTTTATTGTTATTTTTGTTATGGTACACATCGACGAGATTTGATTTTCTTGTTTTGGCACCGCGGAAGCATTTGCCAGTGTCAATGTATATGGACGAGATTTAGTGTCATCAATAAAAAGAAATAGAAAAAGTTCGTATTATTTCAATATAACTTAAACTTGAAAAATGAAGAATTATGGTCGAAATTCAACCACTAGTCATAAGCGAAGACAAAAAAGCTTAGAACCTTTCTCTCCTCTATTTTTATACCGATTTAACTAATTTTTTTTAATCGACATCTAAAAAGAAGATGGTTATATATTCAGCTGTATGTTTTTTTTACGTGTTCTTATCTATATCTTTGTCAATTATTGTGAACTGATTTTAAAGATTTCTTTTTATTGAAATTTGTTATACTCAGTTATACTCATTTCAATATGAAGTAAATATTCAAATCCTAAGAGATTGAAATAACGCTTATTTGATTTTCACCCACTTCTCCTCTCTGTATTCCCGTGTACTTTAAACCGATTTTAATTATTTTTATTTTATTTAAATTGCTGATACTTGAGGGTGGTATCATTCAAATTTGAAAAAAAATTATCTTATCCTAGGGATGGAAAATATAGGGATGAACAGCGCCTTATATGAATTTCACTCACTTCCTGTCAGTCCAAAACTTGGCACAATCTAATGGCATTACTTCTGCTCCCCGGCAGGTGTCGGCCCCTCATCAGGGGCCCCGTCTGCGGTCTGCGGGGTCAAGATGGTAGACCCCTCAGGAGGGGGTGGGTGTTAAACCCCCCCCGACGAACTGTGGGAGTCGCTCGGCACAAGCGCCTCCACCACGCGGGCCTGTGCAGTTTTACGCTGCTCAGGGTGACGGACGTGCCCGCCCGTCCCGTCGCCCACAGGCCCTTTTTACGGCGGCATGAGGTCGTCGCCGACCCGTCGCCGCCGTGTTCGTCGACCGCGGGAGGGGAGTCTGGTGGTCTGCTCCCTCTCCCTCTCCGCCGCCTCCTTCGCGAGCATGACTGCCTCGCAGTATGAGGCGACGGAGATCCACCCGGTCTCGCTCTCGACCATCTTGACGATGACGGTCGAGAGCGAGAGATCCGGGCCTATGGCCGCGACGAGCTCGCGGCGTGGCTCGTCCCAGGCGGGACACTCCTCCAGTGTGTGCTGCGCATTATCGGCTGCGCAGCCACAGTGGTGGCACCCTGGCGTTGGCTCCCGGCCAATGCGACACAGGTAACTCCCGAAGCAACCATGCCCCGAGAGCACCTGTGTCAGCCGGAAGCTCAGGGTGCCATGCCGCCTGGTAAGCCATTCGGCCATGACCGGCCGAACGGCTTCTATGGTAGCCACGCCCCAGCTCGGTCGCTCAAGTCGTCGTTCCCATTCTTCAATGACTAGGACCTGGTGGAGCTGGGACCGGAGCACCTCGATTTCCTGAGGTGCGAGTCTCCGGCCCTGCTCCAACGCCTCCACGCGTCGTTGGTACAGGGACGCGTGGGCTCTCGCTTCCAGGTCCCAGGGTGGGGATCCGGCTAGAAGGGAGGCCGCCTCGAAGGAGATCGTGCGGTATCCGCGGATGGCTCTGACGGCCATCACTCTCTGCATTTTACGCAGCTGAGCGTTGCTGATGGCCGTCAGGCCATACGCCCATACGGGGGCCCCGTAAAGGGCCACCGACCGCACGACCCCGAGGTACAACTTCCGGCAGACGGAGTTGGGCCCCCCCAAGTTGGGAAGCAAACGGGCTAATGCGCCCGCTACTCCCATTAAACGGGGGGCCAGCTGCCGGAAGTGTTCCTTGAACGTCCATCGGCTGTCGAGGAGGAGGCCGAGATACCTCATACTCGACCCGACACCGATGGACTCGCCTCCCACGACGATCTGGGACCCTGCGGGTGGCGCATTCCGAGGCCCGTGGAAAAACAGGGCCTCGGTTTTACTGAGCGCCACCTCTAGTCCCAGACGCCGGATCCTACCGACGACTTGAGCGACTCCTGCAGTTGCCAGGATCGCGGCCGCGCGGTGCGTCTTCCCCCGGGATAACACCAAAGTGTCGTCAGCATAACAGACAATGCTGACGCCCCGGAGGAGCGCACCGCGCAACACCCAATTGTATCCGATGTTCCACAAGAGGGGGCCCAGGACAGACCCCTGCGGAACACCGGATACCACGTCTCGCCGACTTATCCTCCCTCCCTGACCCGGGAAGGTGACGTACCTCTCGCAGAGGTACGCCCCGACTACACGGCGGAGGTAGCGAGGCACTCCATGATACCGGAGTGCCTCTTCAATACAGGCCCAGGGCAAGGTGTTAAAAGCGTTGACGATGTCAAGGGACACCGCCAAAATCACCTCGCCCCGGGCAAATGCTTCCTCCGCCTGGATCTTAACAGACATCACCGCATCAACGGTGGAGCGCCCCTGGCGGAAACCGAACTGGGTTTCCGCCAGGTCCGGCCCTACTCCTGTTAAGTGCCGGACGAGGCGGCCTGCGATTATTCGCTCGCAGAGCTTTGCCGCCTCGTCCAACAGCACTATGGGCCGGTAGGCGGACGGACTGTCCGCCGGGCGCCCCTCCTTCTTCAGCAGGACCAAACGGCCGGTTTTCCAGATGGTCGGAAACCGGCCCTGCTGAAGCGATGCGGTGACGATCCGCAGTAGTCGGGGCTCGAGGGCCTCGTAAGCCAGGACCCAGATACGGCCAGGTATGCCGTCGGGTCCTGGGGCGGTGTTTTTCGCCTGGAGGCGTTTCACCGCCGCCCTCGACTCTTCCCGGGTCACCTCGGGGACCACGTTGTCCTCGCCGCAGCCAGCCGCGTTGGGCGTGGGCGGAGCCATCCTGGGAGGCGTATGCTCTGTCCTGGAAGGGAACAGAGCAGCCAGAATCTCGTGGAGGAGATCTGGCTCGAGACTCTGGGTTACCGGGGGGCCGCCCTGACGTAGTTTCCCGCGTACTACGCGGTACGGGCGCCCCCACGGATCCCGGCTGAGGGTCTCGAGCATCTCCTCCCGAGCAAGGGCCTTCCCCTGCTCGATAGCTCTACGGAGCGCCAATCTGGCTGCTCTGTACCCTTCGTAAAGCTCTGCCTCCCTTGCGGACGCGACCTGCGAGCGGCCCCGCCTGCGTCGCTGACGGGTGTACTGGCGACGGACCGCCGTGCACGCTACGCGCAACTGCGCGATTTCGGCGGTCCACCAGTACACCTGACGTTTGGCGGGGATCGGCCCCCTAATCCGGGGCATCGCCACATCGCAGATTTTCGTCACGTCCGCTCGGAGTGACTCCGCCTCCAGGTCGACGTCGGCAGGCCTGTCCGGTAACTCTCCTGTCACCCAGGCCTGCACGACGACGGCCTCCTGAAGCGCCTCGATGTTTAGGCGCTTCAGTGCCCAACGCGGTCCTTCCGCCACGGGGGTCCTACGGGCTGGTCCGTCCGAGGTCTGGGTGAAGACGTCGAACCGTATGTAACGATGGTCCGACAACGTCTCCACCCCCTCAAGGACTCTCCAGCCCCGAACACGCCGTGCTAGAGCAGGGCTAGCGAACGTTAGGTCCACTATCGACCCGCCCTGCTGTCGCACGCACGTGTTAACGGACCCCCTGTTCAGGAGGAGTAGGCCCGATGTTATGGCCCACTCCTCCAGCACCCTACCCCTGACGTTCGTGGCCCGGGAACCCCAAGCCGTAGACTTGGCATTGAAGTCCCCGAGCACTAGGACGGGGCGAGGGTGGCTGCGGCCTACGACGCTTTGTAGGTCCCCGAGGAATCCCTCGAAGTCGGCGAGACTCATGCTTGGGGGTGCGTACACCCCCACTACCACTACGCCGCTGTGATGCGCCGCTACGTATCCCCGGCCCCTCAAGATGTTAGAGAGGGGGGGGGAGCCGGCGGCGGCCTGGGACACTAAGGCCACCGAGCCGTTGAGGTCACCCGCCCAGTTATCCCCGGGCGGGATGAAGTACGGCTCGGCCATCACAGCGACGTGGATCAACCACTGCGCCATGCTTTGAAATAGAAGATCCTGGGCCCTGGCGCAGTGGTTGAGATTGCCCTGTAGGAAGTGGAGTGCCGCCATTAGGGGCACTCCACATCCACCTCCAGTGCCACCGGCACTTCAACAGCCGGAGACGGCGTGGAGGATTGGGGAGGTGCCTTGCGGCGGTTTCGCCCTCTCCCTCTCCCGCTCCTCTTTCTAGTTTTGGTCGGGGGGCCCTGCTTGAAGCAGGCACTGCCTCCCACCCGATGGCCGGCGGGTTTCCCCGCAGCCGCACACACCGCACAATGCGGGTCGGCGCTGCAACCGCCGGCCATATGCCCAGGTTGACTGCACCTGTAACACCGGAGACTGCAGTCAACCCGGGCGGTGCATCTTGTGCCCAGGTGCCCGTCCCGCAGGCACCTGAAGCACCTCAGGGGTCGGGGGGGCAGAACCGTAGCCTGCGCAGAAACCCACCCGACCAGGAGTCGGCGTCCGTCGCCAAGCTTCTTGGCTGCTTCCACCGGACAGGTGATGACGGTCGTCCATAGCCCCCTGACTCCAGGGCGGACGCCATTTGACCTCACCTTGTCCGGTGGGCAGCCCGCAGTGCTGGCCACGGCAGCTACAACCTCTTCGGGGGTTACGGACTCGTCCAGGCCCGAAATGCGCACATTGGCGCACTTTATGGGCCTGGACACCTTAACCCCCTCCGGCACAACCTCCCTAATTTTGGCGGCCAGCGCATCTGCCTTGTCTCCGCTGCCCGCCCCAGGTATCTCCAGGAGGTAGCCGCCCGTGGCCGCTTTCCTCCAGCGAATGCCGGGAGCGCCGACGTCAGCCACGCTGACCCCGGCCTTTATCTGTTTCAGGACCTCCAGGTAGGAGAGCCCCTTCTCTTGCCCCCCCCGTTGCAGCGTCAACGTCACTGCAGACGACTTGGGGGGGCGGAGGTCCTGGGTTCTCTCCTTCCCGGACGCCTGTTTCTTCGTCTTCTTCTTCTTGGTCCGGGGCCGTCCATTCTTGCCAACCAGCACCCATTCGTTTCCCCGCTCGGGTGCTGGCCGCACTTCCTTGGCAGTGGCCGACGCCGGTGCCTTGGCCCTCCGTTCTTTTCGTCGTCTGGGCGGCGGCCTAGACACGACTACCTCCATGGGCCACGCTCCGCCCGGAGAGGCCGCTCCAGATGGAGTTGGAGCTGGGGCTGGGGCTGGAGCAGGAGCTGGAGCCGGAGCAGGGGCGGCTCTCCTATCACCGGCCAAGGACGGCCGCAGGCGCTTAGCCGGAAGTAGTCTGTCCTCCAGGGCTTCGAGGCGCGCGCTCATCATATTAGTCATATGATCAGTTAGTGAGCGCGCCATCAGTTCTAACTTCTCCTCGAAGCTCCCTGGAGGCTCCTCGGCTCGCACCCTGCCCTGGCGCCTCTGCGGGAGTGGCGGAAGGTCCTCCAGCCTTTCCTGATACGGAGTCAGGGGGGGCTCCAAGGGGAGGGCGGCGCACGTGGCTATAGGCTGAGAGCGGAGCCTGTCGAGTTCCACCTCCATTCGCGCAAGCTCTCTGTGGACCTCGACAAGCTCACGCTCCTGCCTCGCGTTCGCCTCCTCCAACCTGGAGTAGGCCGCCCGGAGCTTCGGCAGCTCATCATGCGCCTTACGGGCGCTCATTTCGTTCACTGCATCCGTTATGGATGCAGCCGCCTCGTTGAGCGCCCGTACGAACGGGCCCTGTAGATGCCCCGATTTCTTGCCAACGTTGACAACAACGTCAACGTCGGCAAGGATCCTTTTCCGGAGATCTTCCGTCTGTTGATCTCCGGTGTTGTCGGGGACAACTATTTTCTTTTTTTCGCCCGTCCGTTCTTTGCGAGCGCGCGACGCCTGCGCCTCCAACTCCGCTTCCGCTTGGCGTCGCAGCTCCTCCTTTTTGAGGCGCTCCTCGAGTTCCTTCGCCGCGGCCATGTCGACATACTCGCCGGTCGTTGCCGGCCTGCCTCGCCCCCTCTTCCTCTTGGCGACCGGAGTGCAACGACCCGTCACCTCCTTTTCCGCCCCCGAGCTCGAGGAGCGTGATCTGGGTCGAGGCGACGGGTTCGGCCCACGAGGAGTGGTGTCCGGCTCGGCGTTAGCGGGGTCTGGAGCTGCGTCAGCGGGGACTTCGTCCTCGCCTTCGCTCGCCGTGTGCATTCCGGGCTGGCTCGTCTCGCTACACTCCGAGAGAGTCTCCAGCACTTGCTGGCTCCCTTCCGGTTGAGCTTGTTGGCTCCCTGCCAGTTCGCTAGGCAAATCGGTTGTCCGTACACGTGTTGCCATGGTCTTCGTTTTTTGAGCAGAATCGGTTATCCGTTGTGCTGCTCTGGTCCTGGTTAAAATGGGTCGCGAAATTCTGCCCCCCCCAGAAAACGAGGGGCTGCCCAGGCCAGAAGGCCTGGGGAGGGATTCTCCTCCCGCGGAGCGGGAGGTACCCTCCTGGGGTAATACCTTTTTGGATTTCGCTTTCATCGTAGCTCCCTACCTACGTCAAGTTTGCAGTACGCCCGCCGAGGCCAGTGTTGAAACACCAGCCCCGCCGGACGCTGTCCGGGACTGGGCCGTTGGGGCTCAAACTGAGCCCTCATCCGCCCCAGCCCGGTACTGGATGCGCTGCGCACGTACCACATCCAGGTCAGGAGTCAGCCGCCGGTCAACATGACCGACGTTGCCCGGGGTGCACCACGAGGAGGTCCCTGACATCGCACCCCAACTTCGACTTACACCTGGGGTTTTAACTGTTATGAAAAAGGCCGCAACCACGAACAGAGCAAAAATGGAAGAGGGGTAGAAGAAATAATTGATTAAGATTCTAAGGTCTTCGAATATTACTTATTTTATAACCTATAGAAACCATACATTGTCTTACAAATGTTATTAGTACAAGCTTTGCATAATCGGTGGCGCACGATACATTAATTTTATAGGAAACGGGAAGGAAGTTACTAGTACAGGCTACATAAAATAACGTATATTATAATAAATAACACGTAGGTAGGGAGAAATGTTCACATTAGACGTTCATATTAGGTTTCAAAAACAATAGACTGTTAGAAATGAAAACGTAATTACAAAATAATTCGTGGAAAATTTTCAGAATACTTATAAATGTTTATTGCCTATATACAAAGCGTTGGGAATATGCTTCAGATTGTCTTCACCTATAACCGACTCCATTTGTAAAAATGTCGTAACGTTTCTAGGACGTGGGGAGGCAGGCGGCGCGATGGCCTGCGCCGGCTGCGAGAAACCAATATTGGACAAGTTCCTCCTGCATGTGCTGGAGCGAGCGTGGCATGCGGCTTGCGTACGTTGTGCGGACTGCCGTGCGCCCCTAGCCGATAAATGCTATTCTAGAGATAACAAGCTGTTCTGCAGGAATGATTTCTTCCGGTGAGTTTTTAACCTTTTTACAACCCACCACCCTTTCTCAGGCTGTGTCACAATGCGACCTCCTTCCCCTATCAATATTGCATTAAAAATGATAGATTCCTTCCCTCCTCACCCTCAAGTATAAATATGTAGGTAAAATATCCACATATTTACAAATATGAAACTAATTATTTTCTATTAAAAAAAAAATTTAGAAAAAAATTAGCAAGATTGAAGAGTTGCCAACATCATGTTTTTTCAAACTCTGCCGAAGCCTCTCGTCATATCTTTTCACAGTAAGCGACAACCGCTGGCTCATCCATAGATGTGAATCTATTTTGTGAACGGCCTCTAAATAAACAGCATCTCTTAAGTAACTTTAACTAGCTAGAATCAATACGATGATATCAAAGAAGGTCACGCAAATGCAAAGTGTCGCTTATGTTAAGTAATTAATTCTTAGATAAAGGTCTTTTCCCGAAGAAAGGCACAAACCTCTTCATAAAGCGAACTGCTATTCCAAAGGCTACTATTGTCTGTTTGAAGGAAGGAATATAGATGATTGTATTATTTCTAAGTAGGAATCTGTCACATGTTCGAGGCGTTGTAAGAACATTATCATGGAACATAAGATGTAATAAAACAACAAAAGAGTTTTTAATTTATTTGCTTATATTTTTCCTTTTCTGTCCAATACAATTTTGCTTCATTATTGCTTCAAAATGGGTTTATAAATAATTAAATAAATCTCAAATAATGTTTGCCTCATCAAGCTTAGCAAGACTTCATTTTCTGTGAGAACCAAGGAAACAATTTAAAAACGATAAAAGCTAAAAATATTCTAAAGTTCCATGTATTACAATGCAACGTTCGCGTAAAACTGCGTAATATTCATTCCAACCGGATTCAAGACGTTTTAAAATTACATAATATTTATAATATGTTTCTGTTATTCAAAAAGTCATAAAGTTACAAGTCACACCTGGTACTTCAGTTTTATTGATTCTAAACATAATGTTTAGAACATCCGCTTACTTGCTAGACGAGCATTATGGACAGGGACTCCGGTAAATATATGACATTTGAATAGGGTTACCGTAACTAATGTAAGTACATTCCCATCAATGATAGCATATAAAATCTTGAATGGTGCGTCTATTAATGATGTCAGACATTTATTTTTAATTTTGTAATGTCCTCTCATTTAGTAAGATTTGTAAGATACTTCTATACCTTAAGTGAAATACTCTATAACTAGCTATCGCTCGTGGTTTTACTAGCGTTAATGCACATAGCAGAAGCCTCCGGAATCAGTACTTTGTTTTCTGAAAGAAAAATATCAAGTATCCTTTGTCCTTTTCTGTAATCCCATGAATGTGTATACAAAAACGTATAATGATCGGTTGTGTAGTTAAGATACGAAAGCGTAAAATATAGACTCAAATTCGCATTTATAATACTAGCTTTTGCTCGCGGCATCGCTCGGTTTTATGTAGATTTGATTAATCCCTTGGGAACAGTACTTCTGTTTCGTATGAAAGTATCCTATGTCCTTTTCTGTACCCAAAATATCTACAAAATATTATGATGGTCCGTTGAGTAGTTAAGACGTGAAAATGTAACAAACAAACTCATATTCGTATTATTAACACTAGATAAGGGTTTTCAAATAATTACGTTTGATACATCAACAAAATAGCTAATCTTTAATACCTATACCTTTTATAGGAATCCCAAGCGTATGTAATATACAATATTATCTGTATAATAATTTATATTTGGGACATAAAAATATTGATATGAGATTGTTATTGATGACTTCCTTCCATTTAAATGAGGTTTTGTTGGACCGTTCCGCCATTTTGAGGTCACGTAGTTAATGGCTGCCTCCTAACTACGCTATATTGGATTACTCTTGTAAATCAAGATATAGCAGTGGCAACTCTTGGATATTTTGTTTATTTATTGGTGGTTTGCCCAACACAGACGATAGTGGTCAAAGCACAAATATTTCTCTACGAACTCCTATGGAATATGCTTATAATTGATTAATACTCTACAACGTTAATTACAATTTATCAATCTTTACAAGGCAACTCTTGGAAATTCTGCGTTTATTTATAATGTTGTGCCAAATGTAACTGGCAGTACACATGATAGTGGTCAAAGTAGAAATCTTTCTCTTTGAACTCCAGTAAAATATGTTTATAATCGATTAATATTCTACAACGTTAATTGCAACTTATCACTATTTACAAAGTAACTCTTAGACTTGAAACGATTCGATTTTGGGAAGTTCAGTCTACTTGATTCACTTTAGTCAACCCTGACGCAGAGTTGTAGGCTTTTACCTTGTTTAAGGATTGTTCGTTTATTATACTATTTACACTGTACTACAAAATATAAGCTTATTCTCATTCCTATTTGTTGGTCTCATGCTAGTAAATAATTATGAAATATTAGTAAAACAATTTTCAAGCGAGCCTCTATTTAGAAATCGATGGCCATGCTAGGAATTTATGTATTTTACGTAAACACAAATTTCAAATAACAACATGCCATTCATATGTTATTCTATAATATTTCGTCTTTAAACTATCTTCTTAAATAGCACATAAAAATTTATATAATACCAGGTAATTTACACTAATATCCCCTAAAGAATAGTTTCTACAATTTTTTCACTGATATAAAGCTATGTTCATGTTGATAGCTACAGTTTGTTGTTACATTATAATTAACACGAAAACTGTCGCGAGCGGTTATTAGTTCTTTGTAAATTGTTAAATTTTACACATACGATTATTTTATTATGTAAAAGTAATAAATAGACTCCTCTTATACAATTATTAAATTACTTGCAACATATTTTCTAATTATACGAAAATTGCATCACGAATAAAAATAAAATTTAAACCAAAGAAAATAATGATTTTATAACGCTTGTTTCTACGAGCTATTAGTAGCGCCTAAAATATATTAAAAATGTAGATCAATCCGTCCAGTCAATCGTAAGATATTTTTTCTGTGTTTTTTTTTACATATATTGCGTTTTTTCGAAAATCGATTAAACTAGAGATCTGAAAGTTCCAGAATCTTAATATCTTATTAGTCCCTGCATAATATCCCCAAAGTCTAAGAGCCGTTTCGCTATGGTTATGAACCCTATGGCCTTTATGTTTTGTGACACTATATTCAGAGCGGTCAAAAAGTTTGAAGCGGGCTGTACGTCAATAATATTAGTTTGCTTTTTTTTTGTGTGATTTAATGATTATGGGACCACTTGATAATAACTGAAAATTAGTTTTAAGAGAGGCAGCAACAATCGATTTTCGAAAACTGTTTGGTTACATTCCTCTTACTAGACAACTGTGTGGTCTCAGATTTCTTTACATTTTCACTTCATGTTCGTCTTTATAATCCTTATTTAGTACATACGCCCTTTAATAACATTTTACTCTAGCAGTTTAATATGATATATTTTGTTGTATGTGATCTCCCGTTTTGTATTGATTTCTCATCAATCAAGACATATGCAGTAAAACAACTGTCAGATGTACTAAATACTATTCATGCGCGGATTCAGCATAAAGAAAAACCGCGCATGTCTGAATTCGTATAAAATGGAGTAGTCGGCGTATTACTGTACATAGTTGCTTAGGTTGAAAGGTTAGTTTGCATATATAAAGGTACGCATATGTTTCACTAACGTATATATGTATGGTTAGTTTCGCTCTCATGGAGACTTTAGCTCGATGCGCTATATTGCATGCAGGTCAATAACCCAGGCCGAGCTCCGGTCACTTTAGCACCCGTGCCAATTGCCATTTCGGCTGAGTGCCTTAAGCGCTCGCCAAAAAATCCTATTGAAGCTGTGACAGCCTGTCAGGTTAACATCGGGTAGTCAGTTCTTAAAGGAAGTTTAGTTTGGTTGCCGAATTGAATTCACAACAACAGTCCCAAGGTGAAGTTCGGCAACTTTGGCTAGTTGCCCTTCCAGATTAGTGCTTTCTGTACTCATCACAAGGCCATGTGATGGTATTTTTTTATTGTTTACAGGTATTTATTTTGAGCACAATGTCACTTGATGCTTAGCGACGATGTGGCCTAATATGGTATACATGGTAAGAACATCCAGGTGTTTGGTGGCAGATTTCCAACCTGAGGGCGGACTTTCGAAAAATCTTTAACTATGGTTTTATCGCAATATTTTCCTTCATTGTAAAATCGGGTTCATTGCAAGGATTCGAACATGTAACCACTGAAGTATCATTGCATAAAAAAGTGATCAGAATCCTTCAGGCCAACAGCGTTTGTTTGAGAAAATCAATTAAGGTTTTTAATAAAGTTTGCAGATACCAACATCTACTCAGGAAATAATCAACTACATCAACGTAGTACCAAATTGAGTATTCAGAGTTTATTTTAGGAATTATGAATAAAATTATGGAACCACATTACCGAAGAGCAAATTTTAATTTAACAACTAACTTTTAGCCACCTTAATATAATCATGCATTTAATTGCATACCGAATTGGAATACTATAAACATATTTTTTTCGCACAAAATAAATACAGGCAATCTTTACTTGTCTCTTTCAGTCATGTGACCGATCTACATATGTTGAAGTGAAAGCTATAAAACATTGTATGTACGCATGCTCATTGTATACCTACATAATTATTTTGATGCTACAATTTTATTAATTTCCGCATAATAATAGTAATACTTTATTATTTTCATAAGGTGTCTGGTATTTTCAACTTAGTAATTGGAGAAGGTTAAATTCACACAACAGGTACTATTTCAAAGAAACAAACGTTAACGTTTTAATATATCACTGTTCTGTTAATTAGTTTGAGGATATAAAATTACTGTAGATGGATAAACATTCTAATATCATGTCATGGTTAACCTCATTTTGTCATATTGCCTACTTTTAATCTGTACGTATATATAAATTTGAAATGTCGTTTGTTTGTCCGGAATAATCTCAAAAACGGCCGAACCGATTTGAAAAATATTTTTATTTGTAGATAAAAAACTTTACGAGTATTCAATCTACATATCATTAGGTTTTTCTATACAGGATAAGCGGTAACGAAAACGTGCGAGCCTTACAGTAGTCGCTTATGATGTCTAACATCTGACATGTTATATATGTGGAGTCAATGTATCCTGATGCGTTCTTATTTACGTTCGTTACTTTTCTCTTTCTCGTTACACACATGTATACACTATGTCGTACGATAGTACGTCGTGGTAACAACCTCACACAAAATGGGTTGGCGCCATCACACAGCCATCTTTCTGGTACCACGCGCGCTCATTGGTTAAATCAAATAGCGCGCGCTTTTCTGTTTTCTATTACACATTTCCGTCCCTTTTCTAAAATCATTCCCACAAAAAATATCCACCAACCGACAGGAAATATGTTACAGATCAAAAATGTTTATAATCAAAAAATTAAAGACAGGAAATAATTAACCCAGATGAAGAATGATGAACCCAGAAGATACCCAAGTAGGTAGTTCCCATAAAACTATAGAATAATTTTCACAAAAGTGACTTTTCGGTCATCAGTTCGTGTGAATTAATCAACGATTCACTAATTAGTTATGTATGACATTTTTTAAATCTTGATCGAGTTTATCACGATTTTACGGAGTTTTCGGTGAAGGAAAACATTGTGATGAGACTATAGCATGGTGGATTTTTATAAGTCCGCTTTGCCAGTTACCACCCTCAAGTTGGAATATCTGTTGCCAAGTTGTGTTCCGGCAACTGTACTTGAGGTCAGTCCTTTCTAGGTTTACCGTGCTTACCTTCTTGGACCACAGCGTCATCTCACATCAGGCGAGATTGTGGTCAAACGCTAAAACGTATAAAGTATAAATAACCCCAATCACAAAATTATATATGTAGTCCGGTGGAACTGTGAAGGCCTTATTTGGCTGGCAGTGTAGGTCAGTTCGAAAAAAAAAAAATTATATACAAAAAAGTAAAGGATAAGCCCATAAATAATCCATATACGACATATATATATATATATTTCTCTGGAGATAAAACCATTTTTACGAGAAGCAAGTCGTCAATCAAATATCTTCAAACGTCGTAGTATTTTTAAAGTTTACTTCTTTTGGCGCGTTAGGGAAAAATGATGAGAGTACATTTTTACGATACGAAAAACCGACACCCTTAAGTTAGCTATAGTCAACATTTTATTCAAAAAATGTATGTACGTATTAAATACTTTTTTTCTATTGTTAGTTTCGTTTTTTCTACAAACGTAGAATAAGGCAAAAAATAATTTTTTTACAAAGACTTTTATCGTGTTATGCCAAAGAATTATAACTTCTAACGCGTGTACATACGTACACACAATTGTTTTTAAGAATTCAAGTGAACTACTGAATCGTATGGCGATAACGTTAGTAAAAAAAAACAGATAATTTTGTCGCAGGTTGTGTCTGTGCCGGAAAATGGTGCACTTCCAACTTCCGTTGACTTGATGGTTTAATCATTTATGGTTTTAGGGTTGCGTCGGTGAACGAATAGCTGTTCTAATTGTTTTTGCGTGTTATTTTTTTTATAATTTTTTTTCTTCTAACACGGGATAAAGAGTTGTTCTATAATAACGAAATGCGGTCTGCCGATTTGGTCAATATAGGTATTATAGAGGATATTTTTATACTATCTCTTTTATACTATAACTTGCCGTTAGATGACGCTAGTGTATATTTTATTGTTATTCATTTTTATAAGATTGTTTAAAGCGATTTGTAAATAACATACAAAAATAAACTCAAATAGTTGACTATTAAAAATCCTTGTACAGAATAATAGCTACGCAATTCATACATAATAATCTTCAATATTGAAAGAAACTCGGCGTAAACAATATTTTCGTTTTTGCTTCACTGTACAATTACTTACATTAAGTACAATCTGATCTAGATAAGTTTATGTAACCTCGTCTATGGAAAAACAGACTTAACCTCTCGGATGATATTTTTAAGATCCAGATTACAAAATGGCGGATTATGTTTTTAATTTTTTTTTTAATTTCATGAATTTACTGCAATTTCATAGTTTAGTAAAAAAAATCCTACAAATGAAATAGTAATTTAAAAATACATTTGACATCAAAGTTAAAACTTTACAATACCTAAATTGTTATTTTTCAAAGTTTTGTAATAAATCAGGTATTTTATAAGTTTATGCTGCCAACAGTCTGTTGACCAGTGCCTCATGAGGTCTACATTTGTTTGGATGGAACTTAAACCTTTATAGTTTTAGACAGTCCAGGGGTTAAATCTGTTCCGACATGCTTAAAACAGTATTTAAAAATAAGCAATAGGTATCCTTCTTAAACCTTAATCTTAACTAATACTATAAATTTGAATGTCAGTTTGTTTGCTCGTTACTCTTGCACGCATTAACTACACTACCAATCGACATCAAATTTTGCACGTTGTCAGTGCTACAGAGAAGGACATAGGGTACTTTTCATCGAGAAAAAAAGTATAATTCCCGATGAATAGGTCAAATCTATATTAACCCGAGCGGAGTCGCGTGCAAAAGCTAGTTTAAAAATAAAGTACGAGTATTTCCTAATAATGAATAACGTTCACAGTTCGCCCTTCCTCAGTAATGTTAAGCTCTTGTCGGTCGCCCAAATCGACCTCGGCCCCCGACACCCCGCTTCACGCCACATTGTTCGCCCGCACCTTTAATTTCATTCTCGCGTAAGCGTATTTTCTGACCTATGCTTTGTATTGTATTTGTTTCGCTTCTAAGGGTCGTAGGTTATGAAATGCATTTTTTTTATTGCATTACTACTTCCAGAGATTTCGTACAAACAAACAAAAATCAAAGAATGTCTTAACTTATAGTACTTCTTTACCATTAGTAAGAATTAATGTAACAAAAGTTACAAAGAATAAATAATGTTAAATTTATTTTCTCTTGTACAGGACCCTCAGAACTGTATAACGATTGCGTTTTATTTTTTATATCACTGTTTATATGAAGATTATATTCGTCGAATTTTTTTTTCGGTTAAATTGACGTCATTTCCTTTTGTTTGACACCCCGACATTATTCTATTTGCGTTACATTATAGTTTCAAATTGATGCTCCAAATTGAAATACAGTTTTTTGTGTCGATCATGATTATTATTTGGATTGATCAATAAAAATGGTCAGGTTTTTATGATACAATAGTTGTAGACGGAAGTGAGTACAATATCTTAATATAGAAAAATAAAATAGGAGAATATTTTTTTTCAACACCGATGCTTCGTGAATTGTACATAAGTTACTTTAAAAATAGTACATTCAAATTTAGAAAGACTAAAAAAACAATTTAATTGCAGTGAAAATTTGATTGAAAGGTAAGTATGATAAAATTATTTAAAAAAATCGGGTTCAGAGATTTCGTTTTTTTTTATCGGCGGCAATATTTAAATGATTGTATATGACATGTAACCAGCTTTATAGAGCCCAACTGAGCTTATGTTTTATTCATGTGGCCTCTATCGTTTATGCAAATGTAGTTGGTAATAATTCAAAGTGATGATAAAATAATAAAAAAAGTACATCGGGCCTTGAGTCGGTTTCGTAGTGTGTTTTGTTGATAACTGTAAACCGCATATATCGAATGTCTACTAAAATAAATTAAATTCTTTATATTACATTACATTACCTTATACTAATTACAATTCACAAGTTCTAAAAGTACAGTAATTAAAATAAAATTCTAGAAACAAAGTAAAAAAGTCCGTGTAATTTGATGATTAAAAGGTTAGAAGTTAGAAAGTTAAAAAAGACGTTAGAAGAATTGTGTAAATACAATTATACGTAAAAACTGTAGCTATATCTATAGACATATAATTGTATAACAGTGATTTTTTTGTCACTGCTATTTCACAGGTGACAAATAAAACTGTGATTTCTTAGAAAGAGGAGGATTTATTGAAGGGACTCCTATGTCTGTGTTTTATTTTTATTTTAGCTTTTATATCGTAGAAAAGATATTATTTATTCTTACTGTATGAAATATAGCAATGATATTACATTTATTCATTGATATTATATTCATTCACAAATATTATATATATATATACTTCATTTAATATGAGAAATAACAGTGATTCGTGAAATATTTCATACCTAGCTAATAAATTGTCCAACACAGAGCGCTCGTTTAAATTTTAACGTGAGAATTTTTTTCTTTTGTTCTTGCTTCATCTTTCTATTACTCTGTGAATTCGAAAGAAAAAAGATTTCTCATTATCGATAATAATTTAATTAGTGTTCGAAATTTTTTTTAACAACAGACTTTGTTAAAAGTCAGCATTAAAAACAAATATTTAAACGATTTATAAGTTTGTACATAGGGTTAGTACTTTAATATTCTATATATTGTAAAACGTCTCCAGAAGTATATGGATTACTTCAGTAAAAAAATAGTAAAAATTGGTCGTATATTTCCTAAAAAATGGAGTACGTGTAGGTGTACTGGTGCACCTGCCTCGCGTCACACGGCTTGCTCGGACTATTGCTCCGTTATCATTTAGAATACTTTCTTGTACTCTGTGTGGTAATTACTCTTTTCCTGAGGGCTATAGTGTGATGTAAGACAACTTATAATCTTCCTAAATAAATCCTTACTAATATTATAAATGCGACAATCAGTTTGTTTGTTACGCTTTCATGACTAAACTACTGAACCAATCGTCGTGTAATTGTGCATACATGTTGTCAGGGGCTGTATCTTTAGGACATGGGGTACCTTTTATCCAGAAAAATAATGATCACTCCCTAGTGATAGAGAAAATATACGTACATTAAAACGAGCGAAGCCGCGGAAAAAAAAGTAATACCCAATAAAGTTTTTTTTTTTTTTGTCAAATTTGTTTGTAGTTCTTGGGATTCCCGGCGTTCAAAGAAACAGAAAAGGAATGATCTCTTAACCTATAATGATACTAATATGGATAATTAAAAACGAAATCCATACAATTATGTCAATTAAAAGCCCGCTCTCAAAGCCTTGTTCGGGATATTCGGGAACGTCAAGTTCTATTAGCAATTAGAATTTTACTTCCGACAGTTTCATTTAACTTTTCCACTCAACGAAACACGTGTACGACAACTCATTTACTCTGTAAGAAAGGTTTTTCTTTAACATTGTTTTGATGTGATCATGTTTCATAAGGATTCTTCACTAATAAGGCTTCCTCTTATTTTTCTGTCCCCGTGACTCTGCACGTGTTCTATTACGTAACGATTTTCGCCTCTTAACCCTTAAATGCATGACTGTCGTTTTGAATTTTGAAATGAATTTTAAAACAACTATAAAAAAAAATTACTTAACTCTCAAGAGTAATGTCAAGATTTCCTTTGACACGTAACGTATTTTCTAAGGTTAAACGTGTTTTCGGAAACGCATACACTCAAGATTTGAAATAAAGTAGACAATTGACAACAATGCGAGTATAAGGGATAAGTTTGTTTTGTTTTTATTTTATTATTTTATAAACTACCAGTTTCAAAATAACATTACAAATATTAAAGTAGTAGTAGTAAAGAAATAAAAAAAAATATGAAAATTTATACTCTATCAATTTGTAGAATATAACATACACTTCCCAAGTAAAAAATTCAATTAATATCGGTCAATGTGTTTCTTAGTAAAATTCAGACATACAAATAGGCAGACAGTCGGTACAGTACGCTAAGCGAAAAGCGCTAAAGAATAGTGAGGGCTAGCCGTAACGACAGGCAATATAGGTTAAAGGCCGGACAACGCACTTGCGACTCCCTTGGTGTTGCTAATGTCTATGGACGGCGGTGATCACTTACCATCAGGTGACCCACCTGTTCGTTTGCCACCTATAATATTAAAAAAAAGGTGCTGCATACAATGTAAAGTCAAAGTGAACGAAACCACGAGGTACAGTTAGTGTTATTAAATACATCTTAAAGACGACTTATGTTTAAATTTAGAATATTAACTGTTGATAATTCTTATTTTTTGTAAACACCCGTGTATGTTATAAATTCTCTTTGACCCACATTATCAGCTGAGATTGTAATAAATATGATCAATAATTAATAATAACTGTAGGAATATTTCTATATCAATCAAAGATAGCGATTAACGGCCATTAAGCTACTAGACGGACTTTTTTATATTTCTGATCGCAACACTGTTATAACCTTTTTTTAGAACATTAATTAAATAAATTTGCATAAGTCTCTCGCACGTCACCAGTGGCAAATGTTAAAATATGCGACGGACTTTCGACATATTTGATGTACGTAATTTTTATTGGATAAGGTTGTCAATTTAGAGATAGCGTTGGGACCTTAACATTTTTACTAGCAGATGGCTGTGACTTCGCTTTCATGAAAATGGTTTTACTGTTTCAAGGCAAGTAGGTACTTGTTTCATATGGATTGCTTATAACCCTTTGAACCCCTGTAGGCTATTTTATTTTTTTTAGTTACCTCTATGAAATGTTAGTATTAACCTCCTATGTAGAGTAGATAATTCTCTCTCTTCTAGTAAATGAATCGTTTTAAACTTCGCTCATGAGATTAGTTCGGTTACACATCAAAAACTTAAATTTGATTTATGCATTTGTAAAATTATTTTATTACTTA
Source organism: Antheraea assamensis (assembly GCA_035772565.1). NCBI lineage: Eukaryota > Metazoa > Arthropoda > Insecta > Lepidoptera > Saturniidae > Antheraea > Antheraea assamensis. The sequence goes on along the minus strand of JAQQSE010000050.1, from coordinate 1,927,121 downwards.
TATTCAAATGTTTCGTTGTTCATGATATACTTTTCCTATTTTCTCAAAAGATTACAGACCTGATGCCAATTACAATCTAAACTCATTTTTCGGACCGCGAAGCACAGTAGCACATAAGCGATAAAAATACGTATGACACTTCTTCAGGCTTCTTTGCATAGTTTATATCATTGGTGTAGCTCACGAATCAGCTTGTAAGAAACCCACTGCAGGGCCATAGGCCTCTTCCCGAAGGAAGGTATGGCCATAATCCCCTCGTCAGCCCTCGACGTATTGGCGTTTTCAAACATACGGTGTTACTATAAGAACATTCCTCAGATTCAGATTTTCTCACGATGTTTTCCTTCACCGACATGTTGTATTTCTAATAATAAGTAGATCTGCATAATTCGGACTGGCTTATTGTTACTATCTGTAGGACATACCGCTTACGAGTCAAGAATCGCTGGGTTTTATACAAGGCAAAAATGTGTTTTACACTCCCTGGCCAGTTATGTCTGTGTATTGTTAAATGAATTCATATTAATAAATTCCTTTATTTATCTATTTGATGTCGGGGTAATGTACGACTATCAGTTTATCACGCATTCACAGGTGCCAACCTTATTAAGCGGGTTATATAAAAAAAATATCCAGATTGGAATGAATATTTATTACATGAAAAGCTTTAAAGGTTTACCTAAAGATATAAATCAAGGCTCTGTTTTATTCATCTCATTGTGAATGTTATGCATTAATAAAATGTAAGATAAAGGTGCTGTTTTGTAGTTTAGATGTTTTGCGATAACTGTTACCGTCTGGTGGTACGTAATTTATAAAGTTCCAGACATTGTTTCTCTTTACTTGAATGCGCCAATCTTTGAAATTTTTAGTCACATTCGAGAATGTATTTTTGCATTTCTTAGTCCATTCGTTGAGGAAGGTTTATAGGATATAAAAAATGATGCTATAACCCTTCGGAGTGATGTAACAAGTGTACCAAGTGTAAGCCCGTAAGTAGGGTAAGTGAGTACAAAATAATAATGCAAGCGAACCGTAAACGCGAGGTGCGGGCGAATTACGGGCCAAAGGCGGAGTAAAAACGCGCGTAAAACTGCTAGTAATTTATATCAGGAAAAATAAAATACAATTTTCCCGTATTGCTTGAGAAATAATCATTGTATTGGTAACAATGGCCTTGTCATTAGACCACAGTGGAGGATAAATTAATGTGAAACTCTTATTTATTGTAGGAAATCTTCAGCTTATACAATTGTATTAATTATGGATTTGAGGTATTGGTATTTTAATTTTGGAAATCAGTACCCTTATTGGTTGATGTCTTATTTATAATAAGTGGAAGATCACTCACTTAATAGTTGTACCTATATATTAGTGTGTGGAACAATGATTCCATCTTTTGTTTATTCCAAACATCCAAACATATTTATTATATGTGTGAATTTTGTAGTGTAGTCTTTAATAGTTATTTAAATAAAACAAAAATGAAAACATCAGGGGTAATTACGGTCAAACACTGATCTAATAAGCAATAAAAAAATTAAACGGTATTCCTTTATGGTCAATTAAATTCTCATAATGGGGTTTTGATGCCAAATTATTAGAATATTTATATATTATATTCTTACTGCAGTGTTGTCAATATTCAATACTTGTAATAAAATCTCGAAGTATTCCGAACTGGTGGTACTTTGACGTTAATAAATGTTCGCTTTCGTCCTAAATTGACAAAACACTATGCGATTAAAAGTTTTTTTTAAATTAGCAACTATTCTTCCAGTTGACGATTCCAGTATCTTACAAAACATGTTCAGGAACGAATTGTGAAGTTATACAGTCAGTTGTAATAAGTATATTTTGATTTGCTCGCTGTGAAATTTCAAGATACAAGTTAAGATCAAATCAGATTCTACGTGTCTACGTAGCAATTTATATTCTGATAAGTTGCTTCAGGTCCGTTTCGTTAGGTATTCAAGAAATGGTAAAGGGTAAACTGAATCCAAGATATAAGTAGCCTAGAACCGTCTCCGAAAAATAGTCATAGCCTTATGCATATACCTTTCGTAGTTTCCATGTGATTGAACCTCAAAAGTACTGTATTTTTATATTTATATATACACATACATATATCTCTGGATAGATAGATTGTTATTGTGTAGCTTTTGAATAAATGTCATAAAGAGACCAATATGACATATTTGTATGGTGATAGGGCGTTTTCTAATACTCCCCTGGTTAGCTACAAAGTTCAAGTTGACAATCTATCACCGAACACCTTTAAGTGTAATGATGGTACCTACGGCTGAAAAGCAATCCCTCTCTAATCTACTTTAGGCTTAAAGTATAAAGTTATTCTATTTCATATTTCACTTCAATTTCAAACTTACATAGTTTTTAATTCGCTCTATGAGCAAACTTATGTCTAAAAAATAGTAATTTGCATGTGTTTCCCACAGACGTTACGGGACAAAGTGCAGCGGCTGCGGCCATGGTATATCGCCATCAGACCTCGTTCGGAAAGCACGGGAGAAGGTCTTCCATCTCAACTGCTTCACTTGTCTCGTATGTCGAAAACAGCTGTCTACTGGCGAAGAGCTGTACGTTTTGGACGACAACAAGTTTATATGCAAAGAGGATTACCTCGCCGGGAAGGCGCCGACGCAGCATCGTAAGTTTTTATAATATTTTGCTTTGGTGTTTGGTGTAAGATGTTTTATGATGCCGACTTTCTTCGATAGATTTGTATAAGATTACTCGTTTGTATAATCCAAAGAGGTTCTATTCCAACCATTAGTTCTATTTGACACCGGTTGTAAATAGTAAGAGTTCTGACAGCTGTCAGTTATGTTCGAAAGTATTTAACCCCTTTTTTAAGACCCAGATCTCAAAATGGCGGATTATGTTTTTGTTTTTTTTTTTTTTTATTAATTTCATGATATCGTACATTGTAAATTTCACGATTTAGCAAAACAAAGTTCGTACAAATGGAAAAATAATTTAAAAATACTTTTTACATAAAAATTATAATTATAAAATACATCGTTTGTTATTTTTCAAAGTGTTGTAATAAATCAGGTATTTCTTCGAGCTTAAGCTGCCAACAGTCTCTTCACTTGTGTCTCATGAGATCTAAATTCGTTTGTATATAACTAAAACCTTTATAGTTTTGGACAGTCCAGGGTTTTAGGATTTTGGAGTCCTTCGATTTTTTTTATCTATATACGCTATAATTATAGAGAAGTAAGTATGGATGTTTGCTGAAGATTATTTCTAGAACTATTGATCTGAATCTAAAAATTCTATAAATCATGTTCTTCTTGAATGATATATTTTTAATATAATTTTCTATAGTATAACCAACTGATTCTTACAAATTTGTACTCGTGAAAATAATTTCATTGTTGCCTGGTAACCACGTGATTAGTCGCGTCCGTTCTTTTATTTCAAATAGAATCATAAAGTATCAATTTGATATGTTAATATAATTTGGTACAACATTGTAACTGATTCTCAGTTATGTAAAAAATACGAGATTTAATACCACACCGGAAAGGCTTCACAGCGCGAGCTTTGCGAAGTAGTATTTTCTAAAAAATATAAGATAAAAAAATTGTCATAGTTTGCCCGTCGACAAAATTTATCGAAGACTTTCGATATCGGGCTTGATGTATGTCACGACTGCGTTAACATATTTCGAGTAAGTAGCATTGTGAATATTTTTTTATGTATTTATGCAAATCAATATTTTATAACGGCGTATTTTTTACTATCATTTAAATCATACTTTTGCCTCGTTTATGACACATTCCGTTCATTGGTTTTGAGTGATTTTAATATATATATATATATATATATATATATATATATATATATTAAAAAAAATTAATAAGCAATAAGTATTTTAAAGAAATAGAGTAATGGTAACTAAGGTTAAAGTTATAATCAAACAATATACCAATATACAATATACACATAATGATTGTAAAGTATTTTAGTAACAGAAGTAAATATATTATTGATTTAAAAGATGCTTTAAAACATATTTCTGTAGGAGTACATATATTTTTTTAATAAGTGATGCTAATTAAGTAGATGATTGATAGTGTACCTAATTAAAATGTGAAAGTTGGTAGCGTTTTGATTTGATTTGACGTTATTAAACTTATGTCGAAGGCGGGCACGGTGTTTGTGAAAGGTAATTCTGTAGTGGACGTGTGGCGACACAGCGGGTCAATGTCGCAAAAATAAAATAAATCAACAACTAGATTACTTTGAAATTGCGCTATTCTTGTCAGTAAACTAAACATTATTTACGCAAGTCCAATCAAACATCGACACACGGCATCACGTTAACAATCGACTCTGTGTTGCCGCATTAAAAAATAAATGAGGTCTTTTATTGTCCTCACTCGAAGTCTCGGACCCAATCGTTGCAGAATAATTACCTTTTCTAAAACACGACCGGGTTCTCCTTCAATTTCCGAACGTGACATGTGAGAATTGCATTCTCAATTTAAAATGCGTTTTTTATTGTTTAAGAACGTATCATGGCAACAATAAAACGTCGGAGCACCCATTTTGAAATCGAATTTCTCGATCAACACGAACCGTGACCGAAACCAGGTGAAAAAAGGAAACAAAAACTTTCCAAGCGTTGGATAAAAAGCCAACCGCATTACACATTAGCCACGTCTCCACGCGGTAGTGCCATAGACATCTTTTTTACTTTTTTCATTTACCGCTTTGTGGAAGGTAACACCTTGACGTAAATAACAGGAAAAAATTGACAGATCATAGACAAGATGCGATGTCGTGAGGTACGGTAGGCTCGGATATGTTATTATTTAAATACAAACGTTTTTATTTCTAAACTAATATTGTTCTGTGAATATAAACAGAAATTTAAAAAATAATAAATAATGCTACTGATAGTGAGCCTAAATTTTGATAGCATTTTATTTTAAATAATCAAGAATTCGTCCGTGAAGATAAACTAGCTTTCATTTTGTTTTGTGCAGCGCTTATGGTACAAGCTAGAAACCGGGTCGCGCACTTCTATACATCATCGGTATTGGTATCCAGTATTTCTGGTTTTATTGGGTTGTTTAGTATGTACCCGGTGTTAATGTATTCCGTTTGTGCTACTGTATCTTTCGCCGCTTTGAACGTCGTCATTCGGCTAAATAGTTCACTACTAGACGTAATTAGCATTTTACACCCATTATGGGATTGTTAAACTGCCTATGCCTGTAGCCTTGATGGAGTCATACAGTATGTACAGTCTGCATGTATTCAGAGGCAAATATTTCTATAAAATTATTGCTATTTATAACATGACGTTATATCGACCAAGTAAATTTGTGAAATGGTAACAAACAAACAAAGAAATGTTCACGTCCTTTTTTATAATAGTAGTTATGATTTCCTCTAACAAGTGATTTTTGCTTGAAATAGAACAGCATAGAGTATTAAGAAAATGCTACAGTATTGTAAAACGCCCGATTATTATAATATTTTAAACTGGATTATGCTCGCGGCTTCACTTGCGTTAATATAGATTAAACTTATTCCTTGGGTACAGCTTTTTATTTCAAGGTGAAAAGTATCTTATGTCCTTTACTGTGCCCATGGTAATGTGTATACAAAATTTCGTGATAATAATATATTAAGTTGTTAAAATTTTTAAGTATAATAAACAAACAAACTCACTTTTGTATTTAGATATAGATAATATTAGTAAGGGTATGTAATATTTAGTTTTGTATATTTGTAATTACAGTTACACTTTATTTAAATTTCCCGCGCACTGTCGTTGCATGTGATCTATGCTAGTATAATCTCTGTATAATTATATTCTATATGCACAAACTCTGTAGTTTATACAGTTATAAGACAAGATGGCGCTGACTGGATAAAAAGACGTCTGTGTCAAGTGTCAAGTCAACGATTTACAATTTATTATAAATTATTAGAATACTTTATGAAATAGTAGCTTTTAATGTTGTTTCTCTTTTCATAGCAACTCAATATCGTTTCTATTTCACTTTTCTGAACAACACACATTTAATATTTATATATAATGTACATTATAGATTTATAGATAATATATATTATACATATATGTAATAAAATTACTTAAATAAAATGGACGTAAAAGCTATTTCACGAGAACAGTGTTTTTTTTTCTATAGAACTTTTTTCTCAACATCTTATGACAACCGCTTTGTACGTTCGAGGTAATACGAGTATATGCCTTTGAAGTATATTTCTAGATATTTACATAGAGAGTACATATTACGGATAAATAACATTCACTACATACCTATTTATATGTTCAAATTGATTTCAAGTGAGTTGGAAACGTGGCGCGCAACATGTGCTTGCCCGCGGCGTCGCTCGTGTTTGCGTAACGTAATTGTGTTTAGATATTGTTAGAGTGGAATAAGCCTAGCAAACAAACTCATTCGCAAAACATACAAGCCGTAGCGTAGAGTGTTCAGATTGTAGCGTGGCCGGGACAATTCCTGTTCGGAGTTAAAATTTATAGGCTTCCGGAAGACTAATTCAACTTTCAAAATTATGGTCACTTCTGTGACACAGAGGTGTATTAAGAATTGATGACGTGCGCAAAAGACTAATTTTAACAATTAAAATTATGAATAAATAAAAATGCATTTGCAAAACTTGACTTTTTAAATTATTACAACTTTTTATTTAGCTTGGCATGTTTATTACTTTGTTTAGGTTATGTATCGTAAGCTGAATTAGAAGCAGTTTCTTTTGACCTACGACTTTGAAGTTTGGCATGTTCGTTCAGTCCTGATGACAAATAAAAACAAAATAGCGATTTTCAAAATGGCCGCCATACACAAAGAAAGAAATCCAAAAGAGTTATTAAGCGCATTTGTATAAAATTTTGTATAAATATTAATTTATTTTATTTATAGACTTCATACTTCAATATTATACAATATAACGTTCGTTACATGTACATTCCACGAATAATTACCCTCCTTGTTTTTTATAGTCAGTTAAAAACAGAGATAAAAATTTGTATGAAAATTAAAAGTATGATATCTGTACCGGGACTAGTCGATTTCTAATTTAAAAAAAATAAAAATTTTCAGGTAAAACAACACTGAAACCCCTACTAATATTATAAATGCGAATGAGAGTTGGTTTGTGGCGCTTTTATGCTTTTACACTCAAACTATATCACTAAAATCAATACTAAAATTTGCATTTACCTCATATATGTGAAAAAAGTATATGTAATGTAGACAAAATACAATATAGTTCTAATGCTACGGAATGTTGTGTAGTAATACATACGCAATAAAAAGTTGGAAAACATGTTGTGCCGACCCTACTTAGGTGGGATAAGGGTAAGATGATGATGATGAAAAAGTTGGTCCTGTAATAAAATGTTTATAGGGTGACAATAAGACAAATATTTTGTAAATCGTGTAAAACATGTGATCGTTAATTTTTTTCTGGTAAATTATATTTTCGCTATTTCAATAACTATACTACTATGCTTTTAAATAAATTTACTAAAAACAAAAATGTCTAAGAACTATTTAATTTTTCCTTCTGTATTTTTACACATATTATAACCACATACTGATGTTGATTGTTAAGTCGCGCCCGAAATGCAAATGTTCGTCATATAAAACTGATTTATGACGAAATTCCGGTATACAAATTAACCGTTAAGCGTCGATTTTGATTTTACGACTTCAATCATAGGTGTAATCAATAATTCAAAGAATCACTGAGATTTTACTAAACGAATGTAGGTATTTGAAATATAACGTAGCAAATTAGTAGGTTGTTTAGGTGATTAAAGGATTTTTATAATTGGTACTATTAATGGTGTTTCATAGTAAGCCAGTTTATTGTAAAATGTAACGAAGTCATTGTTATTTGTAATAGTAATTAATATTTATATGGAATATTATACCTATTAGATAAAAGAACAGTTTGTTTGTTGTAGGAGATGGTCTCCGGGACTACTCAACCGTTATTGGAAATACTTATACTTATATAAAGCTATGTTCCTCGAGTAACATAGGCTACATTTTGTGGTTATTAATTATGATATCGGAATAAATAACAGAAATTATGAAAAAAAATCGTGCACGGTAGCCAATACCCCTAATGATATATAATGGGAGATAATGTTCTCAAATTTCCGAACCATTTGGAAAGCAATTAATGAAAATTTGTATTTTCTGATTAATATAATATTGAATCTGAGGAATTATCTGGGCTATTATAAAATAGTTCAAATAAATTTCGATAATAGAAACAAAAACAGCCTATCTTTAATCGAGATAGTACCCAAGGCACTTCGAATGCATTGTCACCTGAATATGTCGCAAACACCAATTATTATAATAATATTTTAAGGACTAATTTCATAAATCTATTTTCTATCAATTAATGTTTTTCATACTGTCTCGATAAGTGCTTCTACCGAGAATAATGGAGGATGTAAGACAAAAAAACATACGAAGAGTTCACCGTGGTCTTGCAAGTTAACATATGTTGCAATAAAAGTTAAGTAGATTGACACTGTAAAAGATTAAAGCGCCATACGTCGACTCGATAGTGAAATCAAAAGAAGGGTTTTATCAATGTGTATGGTGGACGCTGTTGAGTTTATTGGTAACTGTGATCTAGAAATTTTACTGAAAAAAGCTGCTATATTCAACTCTCATTGTTCATTTTAGTCTCAAACATTTAGTGAATTATAAAAAAAAATATTATGAAGATATATCAAAATTCATGACAAAATTAATATATTTTTGCAAAAATCTTACATACTCACTCATTGTAACATTACAAATAACATTTTTCGGCAGAGTATTACTTATTAGCCTTTGAAGAAAATTTTACACAAAGGTTTCGGATTAGTTTTGAACAAAACAAAAGTAGATGAACCCATACACAAGCTATGTATATGTTAGCTATAAAAAGGGGGTATAACAATTCTAGTCGCGTAGATAAAAAAATGATAGCATCTCAGATGCAGCCACCCCAAGCCGAATGGAACAAAGATATGCGCTATTGCAAACAGGGAATTGTTTCCACTAACTGAACTAAACCCCACTGTGGGGTAGATTAGACCGGTCCAACAGCACGCGAGGGTTAAGGAGCTTACGCGGTTATTGATACCAGTTTCATTTGAAAATACTAAGGAAATGCTTGGATATTCTATTTAATCTTTTTTTTTTAATTAATGCTGTGGTTATCAAGAAACTGTTAAAGAGTTTTTCCTTTTTCACAGGCTTTTTATAGGGAGATTTTTTAACTCAAAATTTTTCATTTTTCCTTTCAATTTTCCAAAAATTTTATTTTATATAAATTTTCTCCTGACAATTACAAAGAAACAAAAAAAGAATCAGCAAAATTGTTTGTTATTTTTAGATATAGGGCCTTTGAATGATGACACGCTAAATCTGATGTTGGTTTTAAATTTAGCTTTCAAAACATATATGTGCTTGGCGACAGGTTTTTAACTTGAGGGTGGTAGCTAGCTAAACCTACCACCATGCTATGACTTCCTAATGAGAAACTTTTAGAGAACTTTAGAGAAATTCAGGCTCAATGTAAAATGAGAACCCATTTAATTTATGCAGTATATGCACACATAAATATATAGAATAATTTTTGAAGCGTAAACTTCTTCAAGTGCGTTGAAAAGTGAACCGTCACGCTCGGGTCGATGATGCTGAAACAGGTTATCTCGGCTCTAGGCGTCATCAACTACATTTTCACTTCTATCGTATGGTCGTGGGGCACGCCCACTTTTTTTTTTGTTTTATTGTAAAATTTATGCTCGAATGCTTTAAATATATTTGTCATTTTGTTCATTGTATTTTACCTTTGTATTATCACATATCATCCAATGGTTTAATATTTATTTCCAACCGTAATAAATTTTACATGTCACCGTTAACCAAGTATTGTGATTTGAAGTCGATATTTTTATTTCAAACTCGTTAATCCTGCTAACGTATCCGTCCCGATTTACTTATTAATTTGAATATAGAACACTAGCTGTGCCCGCGGCTTCACACATGTTTGTTATGAATTGTTGCTATAATTGTAATGTAACATAATTATACATGTAATCACATGGTACAGTCGTACAGATGTAGATATGCTCCAACGCTATGTGGTGGTGAATTATAATAGTTTAATGACGTCAGAACTATTTAAGGCATAAGACTATAGCCATTCGATGCGGACTTTCTCCAAGTTGGATTTAGGCTACTTATTTTTTAGAATCAATTGACCTTTTGCCATTTTTTTAATGAACAACGAAACAAGCGGGAATCGGCTACTTCGTTATACATATATCTACTTCTATGTATGTAGATACGATCAAGCGGAGTACGACTTAAATAGAGTTACAGGAATTAATTTTATCATAAATAAATTGTATTTTTTTGCCCTCTATTTTTGTGTTAATCAGCATAAATTCACCAAATAATATTTGAAGTCCTGAGAGAAAGCTTAATCGTAATATTTTTTTACAATTATTGTCTATCATTTGAACTTATATCACTCTAATCAAAATATTGTCTATATTTACTCACCTTTATAACGGCTAAACTGTTTTTCATGAGAGTTACATTTTGTAACGATTTCCCATAGTGACTAAGGAGTATTGATAAAATTTGACAGAAGTAACGTAAAATTGTTACAGGTTTTAATTTGTACGTAAGGCCAACACTATAATTTAAAAAATAAGTAGGAAGTGACGGGACGCTAGGTAGATGTGAAATGCTTAAGTTAATATTAGAAGATATAATTTAAACCGTTTCAAGTATACTATAGTGGGGTAGAAATAGTACGCAGCTCACACAGGGAAGCAAAGAAGTGTATAGTATACACGCGTACATACACAATAAGACAGCGTCATGTCGTTTACCGTGACGGCATACCGGTCGGTTTTATTAACTAGGCGCGCTTATAGACGTTTTACATTAAAAGAAAAACAGCTGGCAATTCGACTAAAATAGGTAGTTCTCATGAAACAGCGAATAAATTACTAAAGAACGAAAGTCACGTGCATCTGCTAGTAAGAAAATAAAACACCATTCATTTTTCCAAGGCAATTACTCCTTGATTTAATTTCTGCAAATAACTATACGTAGCGATATGAACTGCTTTCGTTCGTATATCTGGAAGGGCCGCCACAGCCGGGGGTGAAGTGGACGTGCGCGTGTGCCGAGCGATAACGCTTATCAATCAAACACACGCCATTTGCAGGGATGACTCAGGCGAAAAGGCATTTCGTTTTTCATTTTTACGATATGCCTTTGGCTCTCATATTTATTATTGTTTCTCACAAAGTATCCTATATCATGCTTAAATTAGTTGATTTTTCTGGATCCTAATTAATATTATAACTGACAAATTGAGTTATTTTGTTTATCTGTTGCACTTTCACGCTTTTATTATCTTCGTGAAAATTTGTATACACTTTGTCAGAAATACAGAAAAGTACGTACGACTGCTTCCAGTCAGAAAAAAAATGTACATAAACTAGTAACAATAAGTATATATTAACGGGAAGGAATCTTCTAGCAAAAGCTAGTTTTAATATAACGATTTTCCTATAGCTACAAATCTATACTATATACAATTATTATACAGGTAATATTTGTTTGTTTGTAGTTGGTAGTCTCCGGAACTACTGAGTCGATTCTGAAAATTCTTTCACTGATAGAAAAGCTCCATTATCCCTTTTATGTTACGAACGTCTTCGCGGTTGGTATCTAATTACAAAATCGTTTATATGCAGAGATTGCATCCGTAATTTCTCTGCTCAATAGTAGACCTTAGTATAGAGTAGCATTTTGCCATGATGCCTATATTTTAATATAAAATAATACAAAATAAAGATAAATTACTTTTTTGTTTTCAAGAACCCAGTTTTGAACGATCCTAAAAAGCATTACCTTTATCAATCACAATATCAATGCAAATAATATTCGCAATAATCTTTTATTGATAATTTCTAATCAGTTCTCCAAAACTTGCCCTTTAAATTACAAAAATTAATGAAGGCTTTGAATCATAACAGAGTTTTGAATATTTATATTATTAAATGATATTTTCATATGAGATTGTTTCTAAGTAAGTGTAACCATTTATATTTTATATAAAATTATTAATTTTGTAAAACCTTCAAGAACTCTGAATCTATCGCTTTCGTATATTGGACCCTTGAACTCGTACCATCGAAATAACAAGTTGGCATTAATGCAACATTAATACCATAACTGGCTGCATTTTCCCGTTCCTGTCCGCGTAGGGTTGCACCCTCTTTGCACAAATACACCGCGATCGGTGGCGCTCCGGGCTGTTTGCTCTGCAACCGATAGACCCGCGGTTCGCGTATCTGTTGTTGTTTGAAATGGGCACGGTCTAGCGCCCTCGTGATTATGTTCACCTGGTACCCATCCTCTGCGTTTTAGCTAATCTATGTCTATACACTAACAATTTCGCGCTGTTCCGCACGCTACTTATGTGTAGTAATTATCATCGACTCTTTTATTTTATACGTACATATATAAAAGAATAACTGATTGACTGGAAAAAACCGATTCTTATACAAACTTTCATCCCCTCTTGTTTCTTTCATCCTTGTGTGTTGATATATATATACTGACTGATATCATATTTTTTTTCGAACTGACTACAATGTTGCCTTGGCAAGGCCTCTACAGTTTCACCGGACTACCTGACTGACATGAGCCACTTCTTCTTTTATATATACAGATATATGTAAAATACGAGTGTCTATTTGGTTGTCGGGGTTAATCTCAGCAGATGAATAACTTTTCAAAATGTTTTTCTTGGGCTATTTTATTACTATGCTATTTAATATAGGTTAAGTAGTAATGACAAAATTTTACATAGGTTATCTAAAATTGAACATAAAAGACTCGCAAACGAGACTTTGTACCTTTGTTTTAAAATTTAAATAAAACGCGAACACGAAAATATTTGTTCCCGGCATACAAATGTGTAAATACATAAAATTAACTGTCGAACTCAGTGTTCCCTCGTAGTTTTTTAAGTATGTTCTGAGAGCAGCGATTAGTATTGCCGACGGTAAAATAAAATTTGTATTCGTATACCTATGTACAGTCACGTTGTTGGTATCACGAACCGTGTGGAATGGAGGACGCCGATAAAATCCCATTTCGTTTATACTCCCTCTCTCCACCCTGCGGTATCTGGGGGAGGAGGTGAACCGTTTCCCGTGTATCTGCATCGGACGCGACGTGACAGTTCGATCGAGTGAGATTGACAAGTACGCAGTATTTTGTTTTTTGAACTTTTATCCCACAAGACCAGTGTATACACGGCTCTGTACAATTTCGTCATTATTGCTCAGAATTACTAATTATTGTAACGAAAATTTGAGTTTGAGTTCCGTAAATATTCTACATATAAACTTTCATAGCTGGTGGTTAAACAATCTGTACGCAATTTAGTGGCAGTTATGGTCAAATGGATAGCTTAAAAACGTTGTTCTTAGAAAAAATATATAGGCTTTCCACCTTTCATGGGGATCAACCAAACGGTGTTCGAATGAGAGAGAAATATTTCAACTTTATTGAAAACTTGGTAATGAGATATTAAATATTGTAAATAAATTAAGACATATATTTCCTATATATTAAAACTTAGGTTATACCCGCCCGCTTCACTATACATTAAATAAACTTTTAATTTAAAAAGAATGACAAAGCGCCAATGAATTCCAAAAAATAAGTAGCCTAAAACCATCTACGAAAAATTCTGCATAGAATTGTCCTAGTTCTATGTAGATGTGTTTAGTAGTTTTAGCGTAATTGAGCCTCAACTAAAATGAATTTTCATTATTTGTATGATACTAGCGGCCCGCTTGGGCTTCGCACAGGTATAGAATATATAAGCCTATGTCATTCACTGAAAAAATGATTAAAATCGTTCCAGTAGTTTTGACTTATTCATCATGCCCGTGGCCCGCACGCCTTCATTTTGGAGTAACCTCAAAAATAACAGTATTTCAGTAAATTAAATATAATTTATGTTATTATACATATAAACCTTCCTCTTCAATCACTCTATCTATTTAAAAAAAAACCTTTGTTTTATATTATGTAGTGATACAGTGTTACCTCAATATAACGAAACTGAAGGGAATCAGAAAATATTCGTTATACCAAGTAGTTTCCTACAATGAGGTTATTATATAGAGGTTGAGTTGCACTATGATACGTTTTAACAAGGTATAAAAACTTCTTTTGTTAGCCTCAACATTATGTAGATACTCTACTGCTTACCCTGTATGAACATTGATTGCCTTACCGAAGTATTTAACGTATCTAAACCTGTAGAGACATGACTTACAGTGGAATTAAGAGGGAAAAATTCATAGGGTAATTTCTCTAAAGGTTATCTATAAGTCGAAAAAATTCGTTAAATAGAGTACAATAATACTTTCTATGTATATATTTTGCAATGATTCAAAATTCGTTATGAAGAGGTTTTTGATAAATGTATTCGTAATGTAAGGATATAGTTTCCATTAACTGTGTGTCGTTAGGATTTTGAAGTGCAATAATACTTTCTATATATATATATTTTGCAATGATTCAAAATTCGTTATGAAGAGGTTTTTGATAAATGTATTCGTAATGTAAAGGTATGTTTTACATTAACTGTTGGTTGGTAGGATTTTGATAAAAATATTAAATCGAAGTACTTAATATTAAAGTTAGTTATATTAAGGATACATTGTATATATATACGTAAAAGAATGACGAAAGTTTGGCGAATTTATACAGAACACGTGCGGAGTATTGGGAAATCAATATATAATAAAAATGAAGATCTTATCATCCCATAAAAATTAATGGATAGTTTTGGAAACATCAATTATCATTGACCTAAACGGTGGCGCCATGCCGCTGCCGCCGCGATGTTGATTTTGCACTGATTTTAAAAACGTCTTTATTGTTAAAAATAACTGTCAGATATCTAGAAAGGGTTATTCAATATCCGATTTTTTTTTCCAAGATATTTTATGACATGTTTACTATCAATATATAGTATAAAATTTAATTCACTTAGTTGTAAACTACGTAACAGATTTTCATACGGCTTTGACTAGAATTTATATTTTTTCCCTGGATTGTTTATATATATATTATAATATGTTAAGATAATGTAAAGAAAATCCAATATATTTTAATAAAATTAATCAATTCGTTAAAATGTTTTCCAGGCACTAACGGTGTCTAAATTTTGATATACGTCAAAATAATGCTATATGAAATTGTACTGCTTAAAAAAGTTTACCTTGTAAAACAGTGATTCCCAAAGTGGTCCAGGTTACCCCCAGGGGTCCACGAGAGACTCGATCAGAGTGTACGTTGGCGTGACAAAGAAATGGGGGTGCACAATTAGTAAGCGCGGATCTATGAAAATTGGTCTATTTTCGATAGTGTGAAGAACTAACATTTTTTTATTTTTTTTTTTCGAACTGACCTACACTGCCGGCTTATTAGGCCTTCACAGTTCCACCGGACTACTAAGGGGAGCGCTTAGGGCACTCACCCGATTGTTTTTAGGCGAAACATCTCAAGGGCACTCGGTGCACCTCGGCTTGAGCTGTCGCCGGATTCCCGAACTAACTAAGCTAGCTAAGCTATCTATCCATACAATACTCATATATGAATTCGTGAAAAATGCATGTGTGACCATGCATGTTTCACGAATGTATATGTGTATTTGGTATCTGACTACTGTGTTACGTGACCTATTTCAGTCCGAAAAGGGCAAAAAAACAGCCCACCACTGAGTGCCTAGGTGTGCAAGAGTGTGGGGTGATCGTGTAAGTGTAGAACATGTGTAAATCACTGTATTCGCGCGAGTAACATACTCGAGGGCTCCACACCGAGGGACTACCTAGGCTCGAGCTGTTACAAGAAAAATCGCGACGAGTGTGCGGGATCGAATCTTCACCCCCCGCTCACGGAGGCGTGAGCAGGGAGAGTCGCGGGCGTGGGCGCAAACACGCATCTTTTGAGAGGGAATCGAGCTAAAAAATAAAGTACAACGGCACGGTGCCGATTTAACTAAATAATTACGTAACAAATCCTAATGTATCGGTCTATTATGTATGAACACGCGGGTTCGATCTGATATTTTGATTTACGCGAATTTATTTATGCGCGGCGCGGGTTAATTGCTGTACCGTGGTCGCGACGGCCGGGAAAGCGGAGATAGCGTTTAAGAGCCCGAGCTCAGACGTACTATTAACTAACGCGTTAAAGGCGATTATCTCTTGTACATCGTGTACCAAGAGTAAGCGAGCTATCCAGTCTATACCGGAGGTCGATGCTGAAACCGCGATAGGTGGCGCAGGAGTGGACAGAGCCTTTGGGGGCTGGGGCTTGGCTTTAGGACCCGAGCTGGCGGGGAAGGCCTTACGCGCCAGGAGAGCACGCTCGGCGCAGGAGCGGATGCTGCCGGCGCACTGGAGGTGCCTGGCAGATCGGGGAAAGCCTTCTGGCTTTGTATGGGCGGAGGCGGAGGCCGATTCGTCCGAGTCGGCGGGCCGTGCGCCCTGGACCGGGTCGCACGACCGCCGCGACGGTGATAGGTCGAGCGAGGCGCACGGGAACACCCGCGATAGTTCGCGGTATGACCCGTTTGCCCGCAGAGGACGCAGCTCGGAGGCTCGACGGATTCAGGAGTGCGGGGGCACTCCTTAGTGGAATGATCCCCGAGACACTTGACACACCTGGGACGCTGGTGGCAGTGTCGGGCGGAATGACCGTACACCTGGCAGTTGTGACACTGCGAGGGTACCTGGGACTTGCGAGGAAGCTCGACGTAGACAGGGGACAGGCCGCAAACTGAGTTGAGGCTGAAAATAGCCTTGCCTTCCAAGGTGCGGTCCAGAGTGACCAACACCAAGTTGAAGGGGGCCTTCGTACGGGGGTGGCGCATGCGTTGCACGCTCCGGACTGGGAAGTCCTGACCGTTCAGGCAATCGCAGATGTCGTATTCGGTGAGCTCAGAGGGAACTCCCCGAATGACGACACGGAGGCGGCGCTCTTCCTCGAGCGCGTGGGTGAAGAAAGGGAGCTGACGCTCCCTGAAATATTTGGTGAGCTTGCGATGCTCATCGGGGGTCGAAACACGAATAGAAATGCCGGCAACAGTGTTGACGGCAGACTTGTAGACGATTTCCTTCGACTTAAGGTCTTCAGAAATCTCTACCCATCGAGCTTTGTCACGGAAGGTGACGGGAGGCGGTAGGCGTGGCTTCTTAGCCGCGACCGCGGGTTCCGCAGCCGAGGCTTTAGCCGAATTCGCGGCAGAGGGCGTGGGAGAGGCTCGGGGCACCCGAGCGCCACCTATATTGGGCTGCTTTGGAGTCGGACGTCCCGCAGCAGAGTCGCTATCGGTGTGAATCGCGGCGCGTGGGCGTTTACCGCGGCGCGTGACGGTTGTGAAACCGTCGTCATCGGCGGGCGTGGTCGCGGGCGCAGGCACGGTCGCGGGCGCAGGCACGGTCGCGGCCGTGGTTTCCGTCGCGGGCGCGGTCGCGGGGACAGTGTCGTAGTCCATATCCGAGTCGTCATCGGAATCGAATTCCGAGAGCCTCGTGAACGGGTCGTCCGGGAGATTCGCGAAAGGGTTCGCGGAGAAACAACGCGGTATCTTACCGGGAGGGTTGCGCGCGTAGACTTTCCGGAGTCTGTTGTATTCCGTGACGAGTTGCGGGTCTTCCTTTTCGACGAACATGTGGAAGCGTAACAGTTCTTCGAGGTGGACGGTATCATCAACGGTCGGAAGGGCCGGATGGGCACGCGGGGTCGCGGGGGTAGACATGACTAACCTCCCTGCCTGAGGGGCAGGGGGTGCGCCTAATTCAAATCTAACGGACAATCCGTGTCCGGGCCAAAGGGAAAACGCGACGCGACGCGAACGCGAATCTTCTCTTCAAAACTGCACACGGCGCGGCGCGAAGAACGACGCTCTGCACGGCACACGACGCGCTGCACGACTCTCGAAGCGCAGCATGAGGCACGACGCGTAGCACGGCGACTCGACGCACTGCAAACAGTGTGCACGGCTTCGCACCGAAAAGTGCGGTTTAAATGGTGCACTAATGAGGTACACCGTCGCTCTGAAAAGAGCGTACGATCGACAGTAGCCGCTCGAACACACTAAACTTCCGGACACACACGAAAATATCCGACAACTGCGCGCGAGTTGCCGAACTAACGGACCGTCAGAGCTGCGAGCGGGCACGTGCGCACCCGGCCGCTGCTCGAACGAGACTCCTCTGAAGAACTAACAATGTTACCTTGACTTTATATGGTAGTATTGAACCTGCAGTGGGTCCACCGGAACCAGTAAAAAATTTTGAAAGGGGTCTATGAGAAAAAAAAGTTTGGGAACCTTTGTTCTAAAAATCCAGATATCTGTCTATCGACTAAGGATAACCCGAGGTAACCAATTTTTTTTAATATATTACTAAAAGATAGGGTATTTTGGGAAGCTGTTTTAATCAATGCATTATTAATTCTTATCCAATGTTATTATGCATGTAATATAGATCAAAATTGTCATTTACAGTATATCATTTAAATGAATATTTGAAAAGATATTGAAGATTTAAGATTTTGCTCAACAAAAATAACTTGTTTGTGTGTAGAGATAGATTTACGAAGCTTCCATGACTTTGATGCACTGTCAATAAGAGAGTGACAAAGAATGGATCGGATAGTACAAGTGCTTATTGGACACTTATGACGTTACATTAATAAATACACCGCTTCTGTACGAAGTCAGGGCTGGTCGCTAGTTAATCCTTACAGTCTAGATCCGTCGTGACGAACGTTGCGCGCCTCCTCGACGGTTATACGTATGCCCATTAGTTTTTATACATCGTTAAACTGTTCGATAGGTAGCGTACTCGTAAACCGGCCGCACTAAACGTTAATGTCCGAGTTTTATGATGTTTTAATGTAGAGTTTTTGAAAGCTCGCAACTCGAAGAGTTTCTATTTTATATATGGAGTCGTGGAATAGAATTATAGGTAGTAAAAGATGCTGAGACGGTGTACAAGTCGTTCCGGATTTTACATTTCTCGTGTTCATTTAATAAAGATGTGGCGGAATTTATATCTTCTAATTTCTTTACAGATACATTATTTATATTTAATAGTACGAAATGAGAATTCAATAGATTTCAGGTTTGATTTGTTTTTTTTTTTTAATATGACACTAGATGATACCCGCGGCTTCGTCTGCATCCTTTATTATATCTTAACATGACATAACAGCATATATTATATACAGAGAAAAAAGGTTATTTTTTATACTTTATAAGTTAACATTTGACCACAATCTCATCCTATGTTAAATGATGATGCGGTCTAAGATGGTAGTCACGCTAAGCCTAGAGGGAGACTGGCTCTCAAGTGCAACTGCCGGAATACACCAACAGGTGCTTGGCGACAGATTTTCAACTTGAGGGTGGTAGCTAGCTAGAGGGGCTTAGAGAAAGCCCTACCCACTGAGGACAATGGATATAGATAATATACCACTTCGTAGTAAATATTGACTTAGGTAATGGTCAAGTGTTTAAAAAATAAAACAAAGAAAAATATCGAAACCTATCGTGTAATGTTTGGATGAACCTAAAGTCACCCAAAACTGTGCAATTGGTTGAACGATGTGTAAACATATAGCGTATGGATTCAATTATTTTTTTATATATACATTAAAAAGAAAAAAAAACAAACCGTCTTCGTTATGTATTATTTTCGTTATGTATATATTTCAGTAATAATTTCAGACAACACAATCATTTCCATAATCTTCTATCTTTTTAGGTTTTTTGTATCACAGTATAGTGGCTTGCTTTAAAAGTTCTTCAAATAATAATCTGCTAAAAGTGATTGCATTCAATGCATTCATTCAAACTATGTTAAGCACATTTCAGGTCATGATGGTGAATGCGTGAAACGGATCCAATTAACACATTAGGTAATCCATTGTCACTACTATGCTGGATCGTATTTCCTTACTTTTGTATTAAACTGACAATGTGGTCGCAGATGATAGAGATGCTAAATCTAGAAAAAAAATTTAACTTGAACCCTAACGACTACAATCTAGAAAATGTTACATTACCGTCCTTTGATTTAAACGATGTAATCCTTTACAAGAAAATCACTGCCAAGTAAAAAATTAAAAAAAAAGTCTGTAAATATTTCATAAAATCGTAATGGTGAGTTCCAACTATAACGTGGATATACATATTATAAAAACGACAAAAAATCTAATCGGTCAACGATACAGAGCGTCAGGAGCGTACCTCGAGGGCAAATTATCGATAATCGACCGACTAACCAAATAGCCGGTGTCGATACAAGTTATCGACAATAATCGTTATAAACGCTAGTGCCGCGCGATTGTTGCTGGTCGCCATTACGGGACGTGCGCGGCGTTTTAAAATATACCCAAAACTTTTTGACCTCACTTTTCAATATTATTTCATAACACAAGAGGTCCTAATAAACTGGTAATTGCAACAACTTTTTGTATACGCTTATTATTGAAATTATTATTTATTAACTGTAATCGTCGGCGACGTTTCGAGGGTTAAGTCCGACGTTTAGCGTAATTTGGACGGTACGACTTTTTGGAGGGTTTATTAGTAATTATTAGTTGTCAAACCGCGGAGGTCGAGTGGGATAATTATTGCGCTTATGACTCGGGCATAATATAATGTTTCCTGTCGGCATGCACTACACTAATAATATAAATAAAGCAAAAAGGGGCGAACAAGCTTGCTTTATTAAAAAAAAAAAAAACTACAATTATCTGATATAGTCTGTGCATAAATATGATATCGATAAGATTTTAAATCGACTCGTACATACTCCCGCAGAATTCGTTTTTCAAAATATTATTTTAATGCGCGAGTATTGTACGCGGGTAAATGGCGTGAAATTGACGGGTGGCCAGTATTTACTGGCATAAGCCCTGGCCATTTAAAGGAGATCCCTGAAGTTCAACAAACTGTTCCTTATCGTTGTACTTGTTGATTTTGTTGTGAAGTTTCGGACATTGCCGCTATAACCTTTGAATTTCGATTCGATTAACCTTCATTGTTTACGTTTGTATATTTTAATTTATGGTTAAATTGAAATAACGTAGGGCCTTTTTAATACGTTTTATTTAGGTATGGAAGAATTAATTCACACTTTTCAACTGACCTTATTTGTTTTTTTTTTTTTTTTTATTGGGGGCTAACGAACAGGTGGTTCACCTGATGGTAAGTGATCACCACCGTCCATAGACACTAGCAATACCAGGGGAGTCGCAAGTGCGTTGCCGGCCTTTTAATATATGTGGGCCTCCGGCGCTCTCAGTGACCGAACGAAACGCAACAGTGCAAGCACTGTTACTTCACGTCGGTTTTCTGTGAGTGAGTGGTACTACCCCGGGCGAGCCGACCCATTCATGCTGAAACCAGTGATAGCTTCAGCGTAGCTCTACCACCTACAGCTTATTTACCTTACTACTTTTCGTTTACAGCTTCTGATATAGATTTGAGTTCCCATCAAGAACTGTACAGGTTTCTGGATAAAAAGTATTCTATCTCTTTTTCTATACTCCTGGCAATGTGTTATGCAGAATATTTTGATGATCAGTTGAGTAGTTAAGGCGTGAAAGCGCAACAAACAAACTCATATTCATATTTACATTATTCGTAAGGATATACTAACCTTAATACTTTTTGATTCATATAAATCAGTGACTTTGTACTCGAATAATAAGGATTTATAGAAAAAGTGTAAGATTCTGGTCTGTCTATATTTGTTATAAAATTCACATAAAGAAAAAAAAATAAACAATGATATTTCATTCGTTTCGTTACCCCATCTCCCCTTTAGCTATTACACAGTTATAAGTGTATAGACAAAATATATCACTGGTGCCGCGAAGGAAAGCAAGCAAAGGAAATATTATTTCCTTATCTACCCTTCGGCAATTCCTCGACCTCCCCTTCCGAACGTTACCGAGTAGGTACTATATATACTTTGCAGCGGATTCCTTCTACATAAATTATATATATGTATAACACAATTTACTATACGTAATACATGTATGATTTCATTGTATCACATTTTATACTTGCAAATATCAAATTAAGTAAAAAGAATATGAAATCCTAACTAATATTATCAATACGAATGTGAGTTTGTTTATTACGCTTTCACGTCTTAACCACTCAACCAGTAAATATGAACATTTTGCATACACGCTGTCGGCGTTACAGAAAAGGGCGTAGCTTATCTTTCAGCCACAAAAATCTATTCTTCCCGTAGGGATACATCGAATTTATATTACGCGAGCGAATCCGTAATGAAAAGCTAGTATTTTATAATTTAATAATTTCTTTCTATTTATAATTTTGTAAAGTCTGTTATATACCGATTCCGTCACTATTAGATATTTCTTCATATTATTACTGTATCATCATCATTTTCTGACCCTTTCCTACTTAAGTAGGGTCAGCATAATATGTTTGTCATGCTGATATCAACCCTCCTTGGGATTACTTTATAGTACCACTATATGTGGGGAAAAATATGTAACTGTTGATTTTCTTTACCTTTACTACAATGATTTGGGCTGAAGAGATGTGTTTGTTAGTTGATACCTCCACACAGAAAGTTTTGCCCCGTAGTGGTACACATACAGGCTGACATATTTAATATTTCTGTATTAGTGTTATGAAAGCATTTCATGTTATATAAATAGGTAAAGCCGCCAAAGTTATCATGATTGCCTGGTACAAATAATATCCAAATGTGGACATAAATTTCAAGAGACACTAATAATTATTAAGTATATTATTATTGTTATATGTAAGTAGAACAATATTACAAGATCACAAGAAGAAATCACATTATCAAAACTGTTGAATAAAAATTATCTAACTGTATATTGTAATTCAAACAACACAACGCCACTTTCCTATTTCGAACTTTAAAATGTGTAATTTAGAAATATATTTAAAAAAAAAAACAGTTCATTAACCCTCACCCTGATTAATACGGGCCCGTCGAAGGTCCAAGTGAACGGCTCGAGCAAAAGGCTCTACGGGAGAGCCCCCTTTAATTGGACCCCCTAAGTCTGGCGTGTTAAAATACCAACGTATAAGTTGTTTATTGATCGTACAGTATTTACCTATAATGAGTTCAAAATCAGGTTTTTCTAAGTTTATTGGCTATCAATAAAAAGATTAGTTGAAAAAAAATAAACAAAACCAGTATTAGTGCATCTTGTGGGGTAAGCAGAGAATACTCAATCTCATACTGCTTATAATGCTCATTAAAGTAATATCATCTTTTTTTGGTACTAGCTGATACTCGCGAATTTGATGGCGTTGTCCTCCTCATACGCGCCATACCACTTGCCCCATTTCTCCACGGTAAGAAAATACGCATCGCTGTACTCGTAGTGCCTATACAAATCGTACTTTCTTATAACATTAATAACTTCAACAAAAATAAAGATTTTGTTATAATTCTCCTTTTAGATAAATACCAAATATATAACAAGTAAAACTAAAAATGATCGAAATCCAACCAGTAGTCTTTGCGTAATGCGCCTACAAAAGCAGACCTCTATCTTCTTCATTCATCGGCAATTGCTGATGGTTGTTTTTTATATACCCACATATTTTGTCTTTGACTAACAAGCTCAATATTGAGTGATCCGACTGTCGAGTGCAGCTGTCGAAAGACATCTACAGTTACGTCACGACTCATATTCAACTTACGGGTATAGCTAATCAAGCGGGAATTAGAATACTATGGATTAACCACGATGTTTCCTTTCGCCGAAAACTCCGGTGCATTGTAGAACTATATGATGCTTGTTTGCTTTGCTAGACGTATTTTTATACCCTATTTCTTTCTTCACATGTTAGGCTTTTTTTTAGAGTGCGAGCGCGTGGTGGGCGCTTGCGCGGGCGCGTGTAGTTGAAATGTACATCGAGGCCGCTTGCATCATTTGCATCAGGTGAGTGCCTTAAGCGCTTCCCTTAATAGTCCGGTGAAACTGTAGCGGCCTCTCGAGATAAACACTGTAGTCAGTTCGAAAAAAAAAATTGCTTGTGCGGGCGCGCGTTGTTGAAATGTACGTAAATGCCGATAGCATCCACATGCTAGCGGGGCGTCGTCTACATACATTTGAGCTAGACGCACCCGCGCAAGCACCCGCCACCCGCCTGTACTCTGAATCAAAACAAATGTTAAATTTAATTGAAATTTCAGTTCAGAGGCTTAGTTGTAAATAGGTAATAATTATCGTAGCTAATCGTACCCAATACATTATGATAACATTTATTTTAATTTATATGCCTTATGTCAGTTCTATATTTATCATATTGTTTTATTCTCAAATTTGATTATTTATTTATAAATTTGATTCTGATTCTGACCTACATCGATCGACCCGATACCCGAATACTCGATCGTAGCTTATGTATGTGAATAAGGGTGGCGTTCCACTAGAGACGTGCGAAGTTAAAACTATATTTCCATTGAAACTACATATTGTAAAGAAGCGAGTAAGAAGTGTTATGCAGACGCGCTTTGCGTAAGGTATATGTACTCCGTGCTACTCAAAGTTAAATTTCCTTGCTACCAAGAGTCTGTGAAATAATTAGCTTCGTTGAACTTTTTTGCATCAAAGTTAATGTAAGCTTTGTAATTCAATTGATCTTATTGGTGGATATCACACAGCCTAATATATCTTTTGTGGAACGATAACATAACCATCTTCTATTAATGCCGGAACACATCAGAACTCACAAGTTATTGGATAACACATGTTTAATTTAATTGGCATACTTACTTAGCGCAATAAATGCTCAACCGACAACCATGACAGATTTATCATTATTCCAATACGCTACCATTAACCATGGTTATTTAGAGTTGATCTTACTAGTGTATTCTAGGAAGCGAACCTTCAAAGAAACAGTGTTCGAGAGAAACGAACAACGGAAAGACCCGACAGTAAACTTATCGTTATCTTAAAATGCAAAGCTGTATAATAGCTCTAATTCATACATAATGACCCCGCAATCACGTATGACATACGAAGCTCAATCCGACGCTTGTTCACTAAAAATGTTCCATTCATAAGCGAAACGCGCGCCGCAAACCGACCGTAGCGGTAACCGAGCTAACCTTAACACTTTAATAGCCTGAATCGGGAGTCGAACTCGTATCGCCTCATTTCACTTCTTAAGCAATGAGTAAAGTGATTTGTCCCTTATTATAAATATGTAAAGTTTAATTTCGATTAAATTATTTTAAGAAAGGCTTGATTGGATAACGTATGTAGTAAAAATCGTATGTGATTTTAGCGAACAATGTAAAACAAGCTTAAAAATAAAGTTATTAAAATTAATAATGCAATGTTTAACGCTTAGCCGTAGGCGACTGACTGACTGCTGCCGGTTTTTTATTTGTCGTATTTTTTTATATCATCGGTCTATCGGTGTTAGTAGCTTAACATGCGTTTGTTACAATAAAAACTTGAACTGTAGTATAACTGTGTATATATTTTCCATATTCAGATTTCTCCAACGTAACCATTTACATGAATATCATAGGTGTGACGATTGAACGTTACAAAATTCGATGTGTTTCAACGCCACCTAAATAAAATACTTCTCCGTGAAAAAATACCTGTGGGTTCCAACTTTTATTAAAATCGATCAAACGGTATTGGCGCTTTAGTCCGGTGAATCTGTGAATGCCCATTAGGCCAACAGCGTATAATTAGTTCGAAAAAGAAGTTTTTGTTTTTTTTTTATACTCTTTAGATTAACGTTTGACCACAAGGTAATCTGATGTTAAATGATGATGTGGTCTGAAATGGTAGTCACGCTAAGCCTAGAGGGAGACTGGTTCTCAATTGCAGCTGCCGGAACACACCAACAGGTGCTTGGCGACAGATTTTAAGCTTTAAGGTAGTAGCTAGCAAAACGGACTTAGAAAAAGCCCTACCACCATGCTATGGTTTCATCACAATGTTTTCCTTCACTGAAAGCTCCGACTCAGTTGCTAGGAGTCGAAACTACGTCCATCGACGCTGTGTCTGAACACACTACCAACTGACCCATCATAGCTTCAGTTTATCAATCTCATATGCATATACTAACATTATAGAAAATAACTTTTACTACATTAAGCTATGGGCAAATTATAATTTTTATATATATTTTGATTAGCTTATGCTTGTGGCTTTGTTGGTACTAATGTAGATCTGACCTATCCTTTGTGAACGGCACTTTTGTGTAAATGAAAAGTACCCTATATTCTTTTCTGTGTTCCCGGCAGCATGTATAAAAAAAAAATCATGATAATTGGTTAAGTAGTGCTCGGGTGAGTGCCTTAAGCGTTCCCCTTAGTAGTCCGGTGAAACTGTAGAGGCCTGGCCAGGTCAACAGTGTAGTTACTTCGAAAAAACTAATTGTTGATTAGTTGAGGTTTGAAAGCGTAACAAACAAAAGAAGGAACTCTCATTTACAATAATAGCAAGGATTCATATAACACAGAGTAGTTTTAGTCAAAAACTAGTAAATAATAACATTCAAAAATAGTAAAATATCATTTGAATTATGGTCGTACTACCTTAGTTATTATATCGGGAAACCAATACTTACGATAACAGCCTAATAACCAAACTTGTCTGTAATGTTGGATGACACTAAAGGCCGACAAGGTCGAATACTAATATCACTTCTAACAAAATCCCGGTACCTCATCTATGATGTAATAAAAACCAGTAATATTTTTATGATCGCGTGGTTTTTCTTCGTGTATTTTTACAAAGGTATTTTATTATGGAAAGCACACAATATTATCAGATCGCAGTTTTTATTATACGTCATCGTACGTAGTATACAGTTTGTTGGGATCTATACCTACATTTAGTATTCTTAAAGTTATATCTTCTTTTATAATTCTAAGATATTATCAATATTTTCACTCGTGGACTTATTAGAGCATGAGTGTGTAATATCATTTATTAAAGATACGACACAAATCTATAAATTTTTATTTTCAGTATTCAAAAAATCAGTTATTTTCTAGCAACAAGCTATCCATATTTATCACAGAGGTATTGTATTATTAGTATTATTAAGGCATCTTATTTTTGTATGATTAATATATTGACTTTATAAGCAGTCACTGCACATATACATAAACACTGCACACATAGTATAAAACAAGATAGGCGCGGCGCGTCTGTCTGTGGTTGTGTTTAGTGCTTCTAATATGCGCAACGAATTCTTATACACTTTTCACTATCAATTGGAGAATTTATTCTAGAATGTTGATATGTCATATAAACCTATTATATTTTTAAGAAGTAGGGAAAAATCGATGTATTGTAGTGAAACATTTTTTGACGTTTACATTGGCTAAAGCTTAAAAAACACATTGAAAAAATGTACGTAATACAAATTTATATACCACTAGCTGTCGCCCGCAGCTCCGCATGCGTTTTTTTATAATTGTAAATTACTTCTTATATGATCAGCTATCTGTTAGTGAAAGTTCCTTGAAAAATAGTTTTAACGTTTTGGAGATAGTACTGCAAACGAAGCCATGGGTAAAAGCTAGTCCAAAATAAAAAGCTTTAATTAGTTTTTATAACGTTAGTTATCTGTCAGTGAAAGTCCCATGAAAATAGCTCCAATCGTTTTTGAGATAGTACTACAGACGAAGCCACGGATGTCAGCTAATCAAAAATAAAATAGCCTATGTCACCCGCTGTAATTTTAACTATCCGTCAGTGAAATTTCTGTCAAAATCGGTCCAGCCGTTTCGGAGATTACCCGGAACAAACAGACAGACAGACAGACAGACAACAATTTTAAAAATTGTTTTTTTGTTATCAGTATCGTTTATACGTTCATATCCAATCAGTCAATCGTTATTTTGATATTACAAACAGACACTTCATTTTTTATTATATGTAGGTATAGATAAAAAGGCCTACACAAAAATCTTCGATGGCATATGTCCATATCTTAAATATAACCGACACTAACTATTTATATTTTTTACATATTATTAAAAAAAAAAAGTTATTTCTGAAGCCTTTTCGGCTAATATAATATGAAATCTTAATGAATTAAATGTATTATTTACGCTGGGCATCTAATGTAGAATATAATTACCTTTGATTGCATATAATTTCAATTAATATTTTACGAAATATTACAGATTTAAAATTACGCACAAGAAAACCTGTTTCTTTTTGTGCGGGTTAAACATACGGAACTTCTTGGACTTTGATTAACTGAAAATGTCAGAGTGCCAAAAAACGGATGGTACATGTATCTTACACACACATGACACTTTTGATATATTAAATAAATTCACATATTCTTAAACTAAAAAATATGTTCTCAGTCAATCTTCAAGTCAACGGCAAAAATATCAATTTCCAGTAGTTTTACATTCGGTAAGTCAAGTCAAGAGTGACGCTCTACCTAATGAACCGATCGGCGGTTTACGACGGTTTTTTTTTCTATTTCTTATTAACCGACGCCGACGGCTGCCAATGGACCGTGTAGTTTTCCGCATAGAAAGCGTTCGGGGTTAATCTAAAGTTTGCTTTTGCATCTGTCCGATTTTTGTTTAGGTTTTGATACGCGCTTTTTCTTGTCTTTATTCAATTTCGAATTAGAAATCTTACTCCTTTCTCCTTATCTCCTTATTAATATATATTTTTTTACGCTTTCACGCCTTAACTATTTAGCCGATCATCTTAAGAATATTATGAAGGATACCTATCTTTATGCATTTTCAATGCTGCTATGTAATCATGATATAATTTATTAGAGGTATCTTGAAATCAGTAAAAGAATTATCGGGTTAATAAATAGTAAAGAGAAGATTACAATGACAAAAATAAAAGAGAGCCTATAATTAGTCGCGGACGCCATTTTGTATATAAAAATATTGTGATGAAAAGCTAACCTATAATAACATAAAATATTTGTGTGTCCATGGTATAGATAGATGTTGATAAATATTTTTTTAAGTAGTAGTATCTTTGGCAAAATACAGATTACTTATTTGGCATAGGAATATTCTGTTTTCATCAAAATACACTTTATGAAGGTAAAATAAAAAGTGTGCGGGTTACAATAAGTTTAATTTTCTGCCGTATCCCCGTACTCAATATTTTAACGCTCTACTTAATTGACGTAGATATTATCTAGGTAATATATTTAGAAACCGAATATATAAGGAGTAACGTTAAAAATTATCCTTCAAAATTATTAAGCTCACAAGGGCTACCGAGTTGGACCGCCTCCGTTTTATTGTTTTGAAATTTTTACGGCCACTAAATCATTGTTTTCTGTGAAACGTCGAATGTTACGAGAATCCACGACGAAACGCCTTTGCTATATCCTCGAATGAAACTCCACTTATATATTAATAACTATTCCGAGAACACGAAGCGAATGGACAAACACCTTTCCCATCTAAATATACAGAACCTCATTTTGGTTGTTAGTAAATAAACAAAAGAAACACCGCGCAGCATTATTAATAATGCAAAATAAAACTAAAAAAAAGTATTCATAAATCGAACGCCAGGAATCAACCATAGACAATAATGGTAAGGAACAAAGAGCTAAAAAGCGGGAAGAAACCTGTCGACGCCATGTTGTGTGGCACTCGGCCTTCACGCCTCGGCCGCTGAAGATTATCATAAAAAAAAAAGAATCGAACGGAGGCGCTTGTTTTTGACAAAGGCTTTATACGCGTGTTGCTTGCACAAGGTTATAGCCTGTGATTGCTACCGATTAAGGATCATGTTTGCGTGAAGCGTCGAGCTTTGAATTTCTTTTGTTGTTCGTTAGAAGAAAGAGCGTCGTCACCGTGCGCCTGCGCCGTCTCTGATGACCTGTCAATTTCTTCGTTGTACAACGCCGAGAAAAAAAGTGACATTAGTGCGCCCATCTATTATTTTGACTTTATGTGGAGAGATGGAGCTGAGATTGATCGTGTTTGGCTCAACCCTTTTAATTATAGCGCAGTTGAATGGATTTTTGTGTGCGCCTACTGTTCGGTAGATGTTTTGTATAATAACTAATAACATATGTAATATTTGAAGAAAGATAAATGTTTTATATACTGTAGGTTTATTATATTTACGATGACGTAATAGAACTTTTAAATCTTGTTTATTTTATTAACATCTTTTATTAAGCGATCCCCAAGTTTTCCAAATAGTAAATAAAGACTTACTTTTTATTATTTGTCTAAACATAATATTGCAAAGTTTGGTTGAACTAGATACACTCTAGAAATATCAGTCAAATGTGTGTGTTTTTTATTGCATTTCGTAGCTTCATTATTGAGGAGGGTTATAGGTTATCTAACATCAAGCTACGATCTCTAGGAGTAGAGTAATTATGAAAAAAAAAATCGAATTATAAAGTACACTAAGTGAGAAAGGAATAATCGTGCGAAAACGCTGTGTTGCGTAACGTGGTTTAACTGCAGGACGAGAACCGATCTTTACCGAAAAGAGCCGATATATAAATCCTTATTTCAGCTACGTATAATACCGCTCGGGTTACGTTGTTGGTTTATTACACAACAGTCGTGCTTTGTTTGAAATTGGTTTGATTTACAGTAATTCAAAATTTTATAAACAAAGGTACACAGGTAAATAAATGAACAGTAATTCAACTAGTTATTTTACTTTTTGAAAGAATTTATTAATTTAAATTGATGTTTTGTGAATTTTTAATATGTATATGTTGTCGTACGATGTATGTTATGTATGTGCGTGTGGTGAATGTCTATTGTATAGTACGATGATATTAGATATGTACCTCATATGTAATTAGCAACGACTATCACTTAGAACCCGGTCTTTTAGTCGAAATTCTTTGTAATGTTATTTTTTATCGTATAAGTTTTAAAATAAATAAAGAAGTAATCTTATATTACCCTAGTATATGTGTTTATAATTCTGCGGTTGAAAAGGATAAAAAAGAAAACTTAGTCGAATATTATGGTCTTCTCGCCTACGAAGTGAAGATGAAGCCATGAGATCTCAGTGTTTAGCATGTTCGGATATAACGTAGGTACGAATTCTTATGAATGATCCGGAGCTTTCGGTGAAGGAGAACATTGTGAAGAAACCGTAGGTTGGTCGTAGGCCTTTTTCTAACTATCACAAACTAATTAACCTGGCTAACTATTGACAAGCACCTATGAGTGTGTTCTGACAGCTGCACTTGAAAGCCAGTTCCTAAGTTTAGCGTCTTTGCCATTTTGGATCACATCATCATTTAGTATCAGGTGACATTGTGGTCATATGGTATTATAACCTATAAAGTATGTAAAAATGGGGTACTGTAATGGTTTTGCCTAAGTAGGTGTCTCAGATACGTGCGTATAGCGAGCGATCAGATGTGGAAATAAATAAAGCAAGTGCGCGCAAGCACGCGGCACGGTCGCGGTGTAAGGCGCGCGGCGCTGCGCGGGCGCAATCTCGCAGGGTCACGATCTGCGGTCACGTCGATCCCACTCCCACTGCCATACCGCTTCGCGAAGCGTACGGACATAAACTGAGTATTGCGGTTATCGTCAAGCCATTCGCTATAGATATAAGCACAGCAATCAGTACAAAAAAGTATCCGAACCCTTTTTTTGGGTTTATTTATTGTTTACATTTAGTTATCTTCACTATATATAATGAAAATACAGTTTAGTTTGAGGCTCTATTACGTCTAAATTACTAAACGAAATGGCATAGAACTATACCTATTATGTGCGGAAATTTTTGGTAGATGGCTCTATGCAATGATGATGCTAATAGCGAGCTTTCCAGTTTATTATAAGGATATATATAATTAAGTTCTTTCATAGACGTATAGCATTAATAAAAAAATTAACAAAGGCAACATAAATTCCATTAAAAAGTTAAAGGGGTTATGTAATAAGGACAATTAAACATAAAAGATAGATCACTATTCCATACAAGAAACATAATCCCCATAAAATAATAGAACTATTTTCCCGAGGACGAATTCGCGTCAGTATCTAACAATTATAGGAGACATGATTTAATATATGACCATTTTATTTCAAACTAAGCATAGTTTTAATTATGGAACCTAAACTGATGATTAAATACCCAGAAACAACTGTCATCACCCAAAAGTCACCCATGTGCGTGATCGAAACTGTGTCAACTCGGTTCAATATTAAGGCGTAGCTGACACCCCTGACTTCGTCTGCGTTGTTTATTTATTTATTTATCTTTTTTATGTTATATTTAGGAGCTTTTATTCTATTGAATATATCGGCCCCATTGTTCCCCGCGTTGTTTATTACAATTACAATATATGTTATACATACACGAAACAACATAAAAAATGTAAAGAAAAAATATACTTCAATTATAATATTTCTTTGTAAACAATGTTATACTTCCCCCTCCTGTGCACACGCACCGTACCGCTTGCCCCACTTCACAAAGCGCGTATAGCTTATGTTAATCGTAGTGTCTGAAAACTATAATAAGTATATTTTATAAAGCAATTATGAAAATCTTTTAGATAAGCACCAAATGTCTAAGAAGTGAAACAGGAAAAATTTGGTTGGCATATAGCTAGTAGTTTTTGCGTGATACGCGCACGATGGGTAGACCTTTATAATTTTATTTATATATAAGATAAGAAGATACATAGAAAAACATGGGTAATTAGAAGAAGTTGACCAGTTTAAGGATATAAATACAAAAAGTGATACAACGTTGAAAATACAAATGGTAAAATTATCCAACGGTTGTCTTACGAGTAGTAGGTAAAACAAAAAACCTCTTTAAGTATTTCAAACGTAATGGCCGAACTTTATGTTAAAAATCTCTGAGGTAACACAACAATCGCGTGAAACGTCCAACAGGCGTTTTCTAAATACCAAACCGGTTTCAACAGCTAACATCTCGTTATGAGTAGCGTCCCTAATGAACCCTAAAGCGTCATGAGCCCCGAGCACTTACAATATATGTACGATCGTAGGTAATGATTGATGACCCTAAAGACCTAATGGTAATGGACACCCGTCTCTCTTCAGTCTTCACATCTCGACTAACGTCTGTAATATTGTGTCGTATACACGTATGAAAATTACACATTATTAAGTCAACGAAGGTTTAGTTGATTTTCTATCAATTTTTAATACGAGCTTCCTTATTTATTTATCGTTTTAGTTGAGTTTATTGATGTTTTCTCGTTAGTAAAATTAACAATAAATATTAACTAGTCCTAACTAATGTTACGAAAGTGAATGTTTGTTGATTTATACGAGTATATTACCTAATTAAGCTTTAACTTCTAACCCAAATACAAAATTTTGCATAGGTACACGTTGTCAGAGGTAGATATAGAAAAGAGTATAGCGTGTATTTTTTTATTCACGAAAAAATTTGGTGTCCTTGGATAGGTCTTACCTATATTAACGCGTGTGAAGCATCAGGCATAAGATACACGTTGATTGTATACAAAAAAAAAGTTTCAAATTTTTATTATTGTTATCACTAACGCTTACCAATAGCTACTAAACAATAAAAAATAAAAGCAAATCGGTTAGCAATTAGAGAAGAAAAATGTACTAAACTCTTTTGGTTTTGTCTTCATTGTACACTATTATATATATACACTATAAAACATTTCAAATTATGTGGTTCGTAAGAAGGGCAGCCATATTGTTAATAGCAGTCTCTTCCAGGGTACATTTGCATGGATATGTTCCATAGAGTAGATACATATATATTTGCTTTTTTTTTTGTTCAGTAGCTATTGATGAGCGTTAGTGTTAGCAATAACAAACATTTGGAAACTTTTAATTTTTTCTATTTGCCATACCAACAACGAGTCGAAGCTTTTATTTATAGGCTTATATTCGTCATACTTTAAGATCTGACTAATCTACAATATTTGGGCACTCTTTGATAGAAATAACCTCTTTAATTTGAATTGTGCTCGAATGTCCACTAGTAGGTACCTATTAATAAATCCGCCTCCCAATACGTAAGTATTCATAATGCACTTTCCTCTCTTTACATTTATACGTAGGGCTGTAGTCCCGTGAAACTGTAGCGGCCTTAATAAGCCAAGAGAGTAGACAGTTAGAAAAAAAAAATTATACGTAGGGAGATTTTAGCTTTAAGATACATACAGAGAGATATCAGTATCGTTGATTTGCTAAGGATTAATTACAGGTAATTCCTCTAAATTTGCAGTTTTAAGTCAATATTTAACGCTCTCTACTATTGCTTTAGATATTCGTAATTAGTGAGAGAATACAGTTCCTTGTTGAGTCTGTTCAACGACTGGAATGTACGAACCAGTGTGTGACTTTTTAAAGTTCAAAAGTAATTAATTTCTATGTCTGCCATTTTTGGAGTACCTACCAGATAATTCAGTACGTATCTAGCAACTGATGAATCGATGTGATAGTTTACGGTTGGATCGCAATCAGAGGTAAACTTTGGAACGTATTAGAGGATTTTTCCAAATCATCCTTATGTTTTAGGGGACTTTTGTAATTTACCTATTGCTAAATGCAGCTAACTTTAGGAGGTTCCCGAAAATTTTATGAACAACAATATGCAGTTTATGACAAATATTTTATATAGACTTTCTTCATCGTATCGTTTATTGGTATAGATAGTCATCTCCATTTGAAACTATTCAATAAAAATATGCATAATTCTGCATTGGTTGATCGTCGAGCCTTTATTGCAACGTATCCTTACTGTCTGCCGTAATATATGAATTTCCCAAGATTGTTTTTGAAATTCTATAACCTTACCATACCTATCGGAATAAATAAAAAAAGAAAGAAAAAATTGTAATGTTAGAACATCATCACGCCATAAGACAATAAAAACATATATACCTACTCATTCACTATAGATGTCCAATTGTTTCTGCACTCTCCATTCAGCCCTATTCTACAGTAGGTATAGTACAGTACTGTTGATGTGATTTTCAATGGTGGTCCAAGCACCGTACAGACATCCAATCAATCAATAAACTAATAGTTTTTTTTTAATACTTTATAGATAAATGTTTGACCACAATCTCATCTGATGTTAAATGATGATGTGGTCTATGATGGTAAGTCACGCTTAACCTAGAGGTATACATGCTCTCAAGTGCAGCTGCCGGAACACACCAACAGGTGCTTGGCGACAGATTTTCAACTTGAGGATGTTAGCTAGCCAGACGGACTTAGAAAAAGCCCTACCACCATGCTATGGTTTCATCACGATGTTTTCCTTCACCGAAAGCTCCGACTCAGTTGCTTGGATTCGAACCTACGTCCTTCGAGGCTGTGTCCGAACACACAACCAACTGAGCCATCATAGATTCGAATAGTAAAACAAACATAATGTTTTATCATGGTATAAGAAACTTGTACGAATGAGACATTGAGACATTCTCATAGCCAATATCCCATGAAAATAATAAACATTGGTTTGTACGGTAGCGAAACAGTACAGCACAGAAAGATTTTCAAAGTTAACATCGTATCTAACGAACTAGTGGGCGGTCGTTAGCAACGGATGAAACCATAAACAAACTGTTCAAAATTGAAATATTACTTCGTCATACACAAATCAAGCTCGTTACGGGGTCAGAGAATTCACTTCGGCGCATAAAAAAATAATTTAACACCAATTATTCACAGCTATCCGATGGATGGGCGACTAATTTGTCCGCGACGCTGCGTACGCGCATCCCATTGTGTTAGATCAAACATGGCGTCGCTAATGGCGGCCGGTAGACGCTGACATATTGCTTTTTTCAAATGTCGTAACCGTTATTTATAATCTTTCTTTTATTTGTACGCCGTTGGATTGAATCAGGGAGCTTTATGTTACTCGGGTCGTTTCTTTTCACCTCTAGCTGTTCATCATTTCTTACGTGGTATTTACAGTTTGAATTACTTATTTAGTTATACCGAATCTAAATTAACAAGCGTTATTTATTTATTTATTATATTATTGGAATTTAAAAGCAGACCGATGTACTTTTAGCAGTAAATTAAATCTGCCATCATATCAATTGTCAAATGAGTATATTCTACTTGAATACAGTTATATTTATAAAGTGTAAGCAAAATTCAGGGTAATCGGTTAAGAAGTTAATGCATGAGAGCGTAATAAACAAGCATACGCAGTTTTGCATGTATAATAGTAGTTAGTATTGTTTTGTTTTATTTGTGGCTAAGCAATAAAAATGGAATACCACTGGACCTACATATCTACTACTACCTACATAAAAGTACCCAGAAAAGGTAACATTACTTTTACATCAACTATATACTTTTTAAGTTGAACTAATATCATCATCATCTTACCCTTATCCCACCTAAGTAGGGTCGGCACAACATGTTTTCCTTTTCCACTCTCCCCTGTCAAAAGTCATCTCAGTATTCACACCTTTTATACACATATCATTTACCGCACAATCCATCCACACCTTTTTCGGTCTTCCTCCACCTCTATATCCGTCCTCTTTCAAACTCAAAACTTTTCTTGTTACATGACTTTCATCTCTTCTCATAATATGCCCGTACTATGCTAACCTATTACTCCTCAACTTCTCTGTCATTGGTGCTATTTTCATTAAGTTGAACTAATAATCTGATGATATTTAAAATATCGACGAAGTATTTGTCATTTATGTATACTCCTGGCCGTTTTCGGCCACAGCGACTGTTACAGCGCCAACGCTTTGGCTAATTAATATTGCCAATATGTTTCCGAAAGGTGCACGAACATTGTGCACAAGTGAGAACACCATTGTCGTATGTATAATTAATTACCACTGGTGGTCGGGCTTTCAATTCATTGCGTCTAATATCGAGTGCAGTACGACGATGTTTTTCGTTTATTTAATTAGAGAACTAAATTTATCAGTAGGGTGGTTATTACTACGTACCTTTGTAACTAGCAGTATCCTCCGCATTACACGCGTTGGTTATTAGACATTTGTTGGTATTATTATATGATGTAATTCTTATTCTGTTGTGATATACAGATGAATCACCTAACGGCAATTTATATAATAAGTCATTACAGTCTTCATGAAAAATTTCTTAACTATACCGATATTCATTTTATAGATAGATTTTGGTATGTATTTATATATATAAGGTCGTTGACCTCGAAAACTGTTTTAACTAATCGCTATAAAAGGTTTATTGGTATAGGTTTTCATACTATTAATTGTTCTATAACTCAAGTATACATTTAAGTATAAATTAATTAATATAAAGTATAAAATTAAAATGTCCGTTTATAAATAAATATAAAAGTGTATACGGAACTTATGAGCAAAAACCAATTTTTTAAATTGTTGTGTATCCGTCTGTTTATTCCAACTTATCTCTGTAACGGTTGGAGTGATTCTGATGTGACTCTCATTATCAGATAGTTGGTACTATATAGAGTAACATTTATTTCAAGAAAAAAGAGGGTTCCGTGTGTGTATATAATAAATTAAAGAAGCAGAGTCCAGTATCGCGCTAACCACTTTATCCTGAACAAAATTGTTTTTTGCTTATTATAATTTTCCACATGTACAAAATCGCGGGTGACAGCTAGTTATCCTTACTAGTTCTTACTAATATTAATAATGCGAATGCGAGTCTGTATTTGATCACGCCTTAACTACTGTACCGATAATTATGAAATAATTTCCAATACACGTTATCAAGAGTACAGAAAAAGACACACGACCTACTTTTCATCCAGTAAAAATTAACTGTTCCCAAGTGTCCAATAGGTCATAACTACATTAAACTGGGATAAAAACTAGTAACATGTTTATTTATTTATTTATTTATTTGGAAATCCAACAGCATACATCTATGTTTATAAAATAACTTATGATATG
The DNA here is from genome assembly GCA_035772565.1 of Antheraea assamensis. NCBI lineage: Eukaryota > Metazoa > Arthropoda > Insecta > Lepidoptera > Saturniidae > Antheraea > Antheraea assamensis. The sequence goes on along the minus strand of JAQQSE010000050.1, from coordinate 1,889,039 downwards.
TAGTAATTAAAGCCAAAACAGAATTTCACAAGTACAATGAAGTGATACATATTAATAGTTATATAATTAAAAGAAAAATCTATCCTACACTGGCGCTATATGTGATGTATATATGTGTGGCGGTGTTCGTGTGTACTTAGGTGGATCTATATTTGTGAGTGGGTGTGTAAGTGAGGGAGTGTGTGTGAGTGAGTGTAAATGTTCATGGTAATACCCTTTTGTATATTGTTAGTTACCTAATACCGCGATTTAATTTTATGATTTCACTTTTAAATGTATTTCGTGAATATCGAAATATATCTATCGTATTATATACATCACTAGCTTTTACCCGCGACTTCGTCCGCATAAGTTTTTTGTTTTCTCCCGGCTATAAGTCCCCCTGCAACAATGTCCCACTATCGTGTTCCAGTCCTCAACTTCACATCAAAATTTGTTCAAAAGCAACCTAAGCTACATAATGGATAGCTCCGAATGTTTCCTTAGTAAATATAAAAAGTAAATAATGTAAATCGGTTTAAAATACTACTAACTACCTACCTGCCAACCCCCGATGTTAGACAGTGTGACATCCGTAACATCGTCTGCGTAGGAAGTACTAACTTAATGTAAGTAGTATAATAATGTAGGAAGCTAAAAATAAGAGGCCTTATTACTGTAGTACATTTTTGTAAACTATGTTCTTTGTTTTTCCCTCTCTGGCCAACACATGGAGATTCTGTGGACTTGAAACACGTGAGCAAGCCACGTATAATTGTCCGTGAGAAAAACAACTCTTTTCTAAATTAATGCCGGCTACTTTTAATGTTTGCCCCTGAGCTTTATTTATCGTCATAGCGAATGCGATTTTCAGCGGAAACTGTAACCTCTTAAACTGAGTTAGGTAACCATCTATTACCTTACTAAATTTCATCAAGATCTGTTCAGCCTTTTATACGTGAAAGAGCAAAAGTCCCAACAAAAACGACTAAAAATCACTAACTCAATTTAGTTATCTGCCTACTGCCTACCCCCTAAGAACGATGGCGTGATTATTTATAGCCTATGACCATTTCTAGGTTATCATCTATCACCATACCAAATTTCATCAAAATCCGTTCAGCCGTTTAGGCGTGAAAGAGGAACAGACAGACAGACAGACAGACAGACAGAGTTACTTTCGCATTTATAATATTAGTATGGATTATAGGATCGAGCAATGCGACACAGTACAGAATTTTGGGCATAGTTAGATTTAACATATGGGACAGCAAGCAACGGTGTTTTGCGTGTGCAGTACGTTGGCACTCGCAGTGATACAGAACCTAGAAGGTCGGGACAGTCAATATAACCTGATAGTATAGCGTGCAAAAACATCATGTCATGTTGTTGACGCCTAACTTCTAAAGAGTCTAGATGAAAGTAGCTACATAAATCACCATAGTTTGTAAATTGTTTACAATCTTTATAGCTGTAATTTATAGTTGTAATAATAAACGCGTGTGAAACCGTGAGCAAAGGTAGTATCTTATAAAAATCATACAGGTATATACATTAAAAAAAAACGCGAAAACTCATTAGTCATCTACACCGTAAGTCTGGCGTGGAGGCGCCGCGAATCAAACCGTTGTAAAAACTCGACTCATGCTTTCGTAAGCTGTTTAATTCTATTTTGTGACTACCCTCCCACCGCTACTACCTGGCGGAGTCACGCTCGCGATCGGCTTTGTCGGGTACCGGGCTTTCTAGCTTGACTTTATATCTAACTTTTTAGCTATACCTATTGCTCTGATGATAGATGGCCCGTGGAAGAAAATATTTTTCCTTTGCCTAATGAAGTTATAACTTACCAGTTATGACATATCGTAATATGTGATAACAATTGAATTACATAACGCAACTTATAAATGCAATAGTGACTTGATTTGTTTGTTACGCTTTCACGCTTTAACTACTTTACACGTTTCGTGCCACTTTTACCACCACTGGTATACATTCCGCTTGATCTTTTGGTCACGTGTACCACACACTTGTGATATGATGCTTAACGCTACTTATATTGTGTGATAACTACTAAAAACGTAAGAATTACTTATGTATTCATATTATATGTAACATTGTATGATAATATATCAATTTTGACGTAATAAACTCTTATAAATCGATGTACGCCGGCAGCATGCACGAAAAAGTATGACTCAATGTCACGTTCCGCCAGAGCCGAATGTGTAAGCGGAAGCGCGGAACAAGTGATAGAGATGCGCCATCGGCCTAAGCGTTCGGCTTATGACGCATCTATCTCTCTTCCACTTCATCGGCCGATGCGTCCGAGTAGAGGAGAGACAGCGGCAGCATACAACCCTTATTGTGGTTATTGTGGTGATGGGGCTTTCTCTAAGTTTGCTTGACTAGTTACCACCCTCAAGTTGAAAATTTGTAGCCAAGCACCTGTTGGTGTGTTCCGGCAGCTGAATCCCTGAAGCTATGGAACAATTTCCCAGCCAGTGTGTCCCCTCCTTCCTATGACATGGCGTCCTTCAAGCGTATCGTAAAGAGACTACTTACACAGGTCGGCATGACAGCCACGACTAGCGATGGATAGTTTACCTCTCGATAGTCGCCGTTGTTTTTGAATTATGCTGCGCATAACATCAAGCATAGTGGAGTCTTTTTGCCGTGCTACGATAAAAAAAAACACAACGACTTTGTTACGTTAAAAGTTAAAGTTGAGTTACCTACGTAGGTTTTTTTCGCACGCACTATAAATACCCGAAGGCGTCGTTTTTTTCAATAGAATATCGTGATCACGGTCTGTGTAATTAGGCCGAAATGTCAAGTAAACAAGTAGATAAGCGAAGACTCGTTGTAGCCTGATATTTAAAACATATACCTATTTTGTGACAAGGTTCTATGTTGGCGGTAATGAAGCCAATGCTTAGTAAATAGTATCTATAGTAGTGTATGAACTAATATTTTTTTGTGCAAATTACTATATGTTTGTATAGATAGATATGTCTTTACAAATCATGTTTTTCCATATTTTGTATTAGATATCTATTATAAAGGACGATCAAGAATGTGATATAAAAAGTTATGTGTCTGTTAGTATGTCTCAGTTTAACTCAAAAACGATATGTCGGATTTTTATAAAACTGTGTACACGGCAAGTTTATTTCATAGGTACATAAATTTCTACGTTATAAAAATATTAAAATTACCTTAAAGAATTCGTAAAGTATGAATAAAAATAAAATGATGTCGTGAAAATAATTACTGTCAAAATGCGAACGGAGCCGCGGGCAGAGTTAGTATTCCTGCTAACTATATATGCGAAACTTCGATTGTTCAAATGGACGTTCAAATGGATGTTTGATGGACAAATTTTAATTTATTTTCCTATTATAATAGTTTATGTAGTGGAAATAGAATATTATTGAGTTGTATGAAATCCAACGCAACAAAAAAGTAGGTATAAAATGAAATGAATCTTTCAACTTAAATATCATTAATTGGTTTAAATTCACCAAAATATCTATAGATGCAATTAAAAAGTACCTAACAGTTTTCTTTTCAAACGCTAATTTATATGTCAGACATACATTACCGCCTGCGAAGTCTCGTATAATATTTTTTAATAATAATTAATGGAGTTTAATTGACGACTATGGATACGGCCGTAACTACAATTAAATATGTAACCAGAAATATTTTTACTAGGTAAATTGATAAATAAAAATAATTAGTAGATGTTGTATAAACTTGGTCATTGTCATTAACTTAAATAGGTATGATACTTGATGAGACTAACTTTTATTCAATAGGTGTATTACTGTTGCAGTTTCAGAGAATTATATCTCCGAGTCTGATTGTCGATTTAATATGTACGTACCTACTGGAATGTATGTGTCTTGAAATGTGATAAAAATTGTATTAGAAAGGAGTTAATTCAATATATACTATACCAACTTACCCTAGGGAAGTCTTACATCAAAGTAACGGATGGATATCGAAAACATGATGACAGTGTAAAAGCATAACATAAAATCAAAATCTGACTTATTGTTTCATTGCAGATTTAGAAATTAATTGCACAACAAAATACTTTAAGTAAATGAATAATTGTTTAAATTTGTATAAAAAATATAGAATAACTTATTCTATCTCTTCGTTATGAGATACCGTCAAAAATACCTCTTCATATACCTAAACCAACGATATTACCTACAGGCGAAAAACAAAGCAAGAGATTTCTCCCCTCGGACGGCGAAACGGGCCGATGGAAATGACATTTTAAAAATCGTTCTCAACCTAACCTGGTACCTAATTCTACATATTATGGAGTTTCGCACGCACGCTCCGTGCGCACGTCGATAAAAGAGGGCGTCGCCGTCGCCGTTACGCCGACCAATCACGATCGAGTGTTCGACGTGTGCGTGAATTTTGTTTTCACGTGTGCCGCACCGCACCGCCGCGCCGCACCGCCGAGTAATACTCACGTACACGCTCCCCGTGAATAAGTATATAAACTTCTTCGCTACCGGCGCGACAAAAGAGTTCCCATATCTTTTATGTTCTTAGATCCTTATCTCGGCGGTTCCTTATTTTAAGATGGTGGTCTCGAATTAACGGTCGCCACCATAAACACGCTATAACATACTTTAATACCACCGTAATACCGAAATAATCTGTGAATTTTATACGTCTTGGCGGTGTTAATGGCTTGTTACTGGTTACTGATCGGCAGATAGCGGCTGAGGTTTTTTTTTTTGACGAGAAATTTATTCATGATTCATGTTGATTGAATTGTTAATAGGCACTAATTGTTGTTCAACGCGATGTAGGCGCTGTTGTTTTTGTTCAAAATTAAGATGTATGATAATTTTGGATTGGCTTTATTGTTGTAATTACAGTCAAATTTAGCATTTGGAGTTATATTTTTGTTTATAACTAGCAATCGTCCGCTGATTTTGTACAGGTTAATTATAGTATAAACACAAATTACCATCCCATTAATAGTTCTAAAGATTACCTACCTATTTATAACAATACTAAGAACCACCCGTGACTTTGTATGCATCAATTAGGTGTAATTAATATAGAATGTAATAACAATGGAGATTTCACTCAAGAATGATGTAGATTCCTATCAGTTAAAGAATACTCGGAACGTGATCAGTAGTTTCAAAGATATCACCTAGAAACAAATAAACATTAAAATATAGATTTATAAAATAAGTAGGTGTATATACCTATCTAATGTAGGTATTGCAAGTTTGTCGTGATAACCTGCGTTAAGGAATGTTTCATAGTACTCGATGATTGTTTGGGATACATGATAACTTTATAGACACTTGGCTATGTTAAGTTTAATTCGCAAGAGTTCCAACAATCCAAAAGGCGGAAAACTACTATACTAGGCAACTATGGTCATAGTCGGTACATAAGTTCCTTGTGAACTAAGATATAGATCAAAATATTAAAGGTCAAAAAAGCATACACATAGTGGTTGGGTTTGCTTTTTAATCCTTTCTTCGAACGAAGTTAGCTTATACTAACTTAGTAGTCAGATTCAAGATACATGTATAAGTTCGCGAAAAATACATGCTTGGTACACGTGTATGTTTCACGAATTTATATGTGTATGAAATAATAGTTAGCTTAGTTTAGCTTAACTTAGACTCTGGATTTTTGGTGACAGTCCAAGCCGAGACGTGCCGTGATTCTTTATGCTGGTTGCCTATATAAAATTGGGTGAGTGCCTTAAGCGCTCCTCTTAGTAGTCCGGTGAAACTGTAAAGGCCTTGCTAGGTCAACAGTGTAGTCACTACGAAAAACAAAAAAAAACCTGGTAATGATTCATTGAGCTGTGTTGAATTTTGAATTCAGCCTGTATTATCTAGAGACTATTTAGACACTGTTAGTTATTTCCCGCAACTTGTAGATGTAGATTTAACTAAATTCGCAGGCGTATTACTTTTCTATATTCCTGATAACATGTACGTAAGCAACATTTCATCATAGTTAAAGAGTGAAAGCATAATTGCCAAAAAAGAATTGCAGATGACGTCACATAATACAATACAATAATGTAAGCTTAAACTCTGTCTACGCGTCTATTTATCTATTTGCCTGTTTGAACACGTTAATCTCCAAAATTATTGGTTGAAATTTTCTGATGTTTTTTCAAGAGACTACTGCTTCTTGGGCTAACATAAAAGCTTTATTACATTTGAATCGGCTCACGGAAATAAATGCACTTTGATTTATAGTATTACGAGTCTGTTCAGCATAATATACTTTGTAGAAAAATTAAAAGATGGCGTCTGTTTAATCGATCTGTAGAGGTTTATCGCGAGCGTGGAACTTGATTTCAATTGTTTTTACCAGTCGATATCTACATGGCTTTCTTCTGTATTAGTAAAGCCAACGGAACTTCGTCTATGTCCCAAATATTGCGAACTTTAACTTTTTAATTTTATACGTACAAAATCACGGTCACAGCTATTATTAACTAAATGTAAAATATCAATTAATTCTAAATAAATAAATAACATTTTAATAAAAAGGTTATTTAATACAGAAGCCACAAAATAATTTCAAATACTCCGACATCAAAGCGTACGTACGCGTTCCACGTTTGAAATATCAACGACAATAAAAGACCGCTTTCCCGCTGAAATTCGATTAAGGGGGGCAAAGGGGACAAAGGAAGTCATTTATTTGGAGGGCGGTTTTAAAATTGATTTTAGAACCGAGGCCTTAACTTGTCGTTTCTTATATTGGGATCTTGGATGTGTAAGTAACTTTAGAATTAATAAAAATAGTATATTCTGATATATCGATCTATATATATATATATATAAATCTATAAATATTATTAAACAAAGTTGCTTTTCGCGTCTGTCTTGATGTTCCCATGGTTCCTTTAAATTACGCAACGGATTTTGATACGGTTTTTACTGCCGTTTAGAAAACGTCTGCTGGAAGGTTTCTATATAGATAAATGTCACCAAAATTCCCACTTTTAAAATAAAAACAACTCAATTTTTTTTTTGCTAAGCTTGTTCCATATAAAATGTATGAAAGACGTAGAACAAAAATTAGTAACATAAAAGCAAAAACGTATGGTATATTCTGTAAAGAACATAGAACCTGTAATATTTAATATTTTTGCGACATAATTACTTTAGAATTGGAGCTAATTATCTTACATCGAACGTGGTTTTAACGTCACATTTATCAAACTTGAAAAAAAAAAACTTAATCAATGAACGACGCTGTATTTTTATTTAAAGTTATAAATCCTATGTAGTATTTAAGTTTATATTTTTATTAAATAAACTTGTTAAGTACAGTTTACGATTTCTAAATAGAATTAATCATTCCTTACATTTCAACTAACAAGAGAGTTATAATGTTTAAGTTTCTTTTGAAACTGATGTTGCTATTTTGATTTTATTTTCTCCTGGCAAAAATGATAATTTTACCGGCCTTATCCATAAACAACAAATGTATATTATATTTGTAAAAGGTAAATAAAAATCGATGTATTTTAATAAAGTCATAAGAATTAGTTGTGGCTTACTTTAAAAAACAAAGGTTAAACCTTGAAAGATATATAAAAATAATATACGACAGAATTGTATACACGTTTGTCAGATGTACAGTAAAGGACATAGGGTATTTATTACTTTTCATTCAAAAAAATGTATTGTTCCCGAGCGATAGATCATATCTACATTAGTGTGAGCGAAGCTACGGGCAGAAGCTAGTTAAACAATACGTTTGATATTTTCTATGGAAATTATTAAAACTACAACACGCTATCTGATACGAATGTCGTTAAAAATGTTATCCGATAAAACATTAAAAAGAAAAACAATTCCCAAAACGAAATATTTTCCCACAATACACTTACGTAACGGTTACAGGAACACACAAAGACGAAGTGTTTGCCAAACTTGTACTTGAAGGGCGCGGCGTGGCGAGGTGAGGGCTACGAGAGGGCGCGTCGAGACCCGCGAGGGTACTCTCAAGTGTTTGTTTTAACTTGTACTTGATCGTCCGATCGCACTCCAACAGCTTCCTGATTATATTATACATACATATAAATATATCTAGCGTTAGTATTAAGTCTTGTTTCAACGTTGCATTTTATACAATTTCTCAAACAATAAGGTAGGACTTACCACATTCAGACCAATTGCAACAAGTTAGGAAGTCTGGAGAAGCGAACTAATCGTGGTTATTAGCAATCCGAGTTAACTTACCGATTGTTAAAAAGTCCCTGCAAATAGAGGTTCCCTAATTTCTTCTTTTTATTTCTTTTTTATTTCTGGCAAAGACTATCAACTGAACTGAAACTGTCAGTTTCACGTAATAAATTAGTCTCTTTTACCTTATGCGATTTTCTTCTTATGAAAATATGTTCCAGGCTTTTTAATTATTATTTATCGTGTTTGGCATTTCTGGATAAGTGTCTTGTGATAATTTAAATGTTTCAATGTCCTAACAAGATGGTGGCTCCCTTTCTAGAACTTTCCATGCAGTTTTTGTGGCATCTCAGAATTCATGCTCCGTGGTGTTATATACCATTAGACTTCATTCGTGCACAATAGAGGTTCCCTAATTATTGGTCTGTATGCGATTTCTTTTAATCTATGTTCCAATTGTCATATTTTTTTACAGAATTGTTCTATACACTTATAGGAAGGTTTTAGTGGAGAAATATTTTATATGCAAACAAAATGATAGAGGTCTGCCGTTGTGTCTGTATCATGCAGAAACTATTGGATAGATTTCGATCTTTTAGTCTGGTGAAGCTGTGAAGGCCCCATCAAGCCAACTGCAGCGTATAGTCAGCTCGAAAGAAAGATTTCGATCAAATTTACTACTTAGTCTCTTAGTCCTTAGCCAAAAAAAAAATATAACGATATCTTCATTTAACACAAAATTATTGAAGTTGAAGAAAAACTACGATTTTCATAAGCACTACTCGTTCAACGATGTATGTTGTCGTGAAGAAGTTTGGTAAGAGGTGTAGTGCGCATGCGTAGGAGAGCAATAAACGGATAACATTTATTTAACATTTCAAATGAAGTTTTGTATACAAAGTATATTTTCGCTTTCAAGATAATAAACAACGCAGATAAAGTCGCTGGTAGGAAGTATCAAATTACGAAATGAAAATTGAAGGAATAATTTTCCTTTATATAAAAATTTGATTTACTGATTATTTAAGGAACGTTAACAACGTTTTCCTAATTTTTTATTACCTACAATCCTATTCTGAAGTACGTTGCGAGGGTAGTTACTCCTTAAATGACTTGCCAACAGAAACCACAAGTCAGCGTGTCGGAGCAAGTTGCTAACATTAATATAAGCTAAGTCGTCCCGTGCAACTTTATTGCATTATTTACCCTAAATTATATACTGTATTATGTTTTTTTTCGATAACATTGTAAGCGAAATACATTTTTGTTTTAACTTTTTTGTGTTTTTACTTGTAAATGTATTGTTGAGATTATAAATATCGCAGACGAAGTCGCGGTTATCATATAGTTGTCTAAATAAAACGGTAAATCATCAATTCGGATACAAAAAAGACAATAATGTCAGCGGGTTCAAAAAATAAACATTAGTATATATTTTTTAAATATTAATTCATGACATGCTATCATATTATGTTTATTTTTGTAAAGTATAGTCGGAGCGAACATATATCTTTAGAGACAAGCTCATCTCGCTACATGACAGATGTTGGAGCTCGCGCGCCCCTAATATAGCCTCGGGCCGTACAGCCGGCCACGATGTCTTACCAACAGATTGTATTAAAAACTGCTTCATAAAATATACATTATATTTTTTTTAATTCAATATTTTTAAAATGTTTCTGTAATTTTAATTTGTGCATGACTCACATTCCAGCTTGAAATCTGGCTAATTAATAAGTTACCTTACCAAATGACAGAGGCGTGCGTATCACCATCAGAGACCCACTGCAGGGTAATAGGCCTATTCCCGAAGGAAGGTATGGGTATACCTACAAAAACCTCCTGATAGGTAAACAATTTACTATCCTGAAATTATTTACCAAATAACAGATTAGTTGTAATGAATATTTAAAAATGTAAGTCAGCCTTTACTCTATACCCTCTAGTGCTATCATACACTCACGCAGTGTTTAAAAATGTTGTTGGCGAGCACTTTTGCCCCTGCGGCAAACATTGTCTAGTTGCGACCCCGTGTTTGTCCTGTGTAAACGGTTTTTTACCCTCACCACTGGTTCTCGATTTAAAAACAAGTTCGTTATTTCTTTTTTATTACTCTTGTTACTGTATGTGAGATACATTTTTGAAATATTTTTTTCGTCTTTAGTATAAGGATATATTTATGATTTTGACGTAATATAAATATTGTAAATTTTTACTGTAAACTTCTATATAGATTTATTATATTAACTAATATTTGCTCGCGACACTGAGTACTTAAAACTACGTTTAAGCAAGCATATACTTGGTATGATTTGTTTTCTCAGAAATCTTCACAAGTTATTTAATATCCTCTTAAATTAATGAAAAATCTATAATAACTACATGTACCTATCATAACTATAATAATTAAAAAAATTGGTTGATACTAGTTTCACATTCTGTCTTTATTAATATTTTACCTGTTTAGTTTATAAGTATTGGTGTGTCATAAAAGTGAAACTCTGAAATGTGTTCAGGAATTAGCAAAGCTAAAATTCCGACCTTTGAAAAATATTTTCGTTCGACAAATTTATTTTCGGGAATCTATAGTAGTCACCGCCAATTTCTCTCCTGTAGTGTACCATAAGTAATTGTTTTTGTGGCTAATTCTTATTTCTCTTCCCATTTCTTTGGGGGCGAACGCGTTCTGAAATTACATTTTTATTTAGTTAAACCAGGACGAAGGGCGAGGGGACCGACGATTGCGTTTTCAAAAGTCAATTTCTTTTTTATATTAAAGGGTTATTGGTTTTTAATAGTATTCTGAATATATTTAACTGAATATGTGATCCAATAACCTTTCTCAACATAGATATACAAGAATACGAATACCTGCTGTAATGGCGATCTATTTAAATACTTCCCTGACCAAATTGCAGATAAGTTTGTACATTTTTACCATACGAGCTTCTGCACGTGGCTTCGCTTGCGGGAAGGTAGGTTTCAATTATCTCTCCCTGCACCAGTCAACGTGTATGTAAAATTGAATAATAATCGCTTGAGTCATTATAACACCTATTGCCTAGTCCGGTGAATCTGTAGAGGCCTCAGGGTCAACAGGATAGTCAGTTCGATAAAAAAAAAGAAAGAAAAACCTATTGTTAGTTATACAACGAAAACTAAGTATTACCGAAATGTGCCGAACTATGAACGCTTAATGCCGCGTGGCTCATTCGCGAGATAACCTACTTACGCGAAAGTTTTTGAGTTTTAACTTTATTTAAATATTTATCGATACATAAGTGTCTAATTAGTGATTACACTCGTAGATTAAGATTAACACCATCGACTTGTTGATGCATTTGCTATTGGTATTGTATTTCCATAAGTACGAAATAAAAAATCAGAGTTTATTCAACTCTAGTTGATACCCGCGATTTCACCTGTGTCGTTTACTATCTAATAATATATTTTAGGTACAGAGGGGAAAAACATAAGTAGCACACCATTTGCCGTACTTCTTCATTGAAAGAAGACACATCGCGAAAAAAATCGTGGTTTCTAAAAATTACAATAACTTTATATAAATCGTAACTATCGTAATACGAGTATATTTGTTTAGATAAAAAACAAGTGCCTTAGAAGTAAAACAAAACGAATGATTAAAATGTATCTAGTAGATAGTAGTAGTAGGTGGTAGATCTACGCTGAAGCTATTACTGGTTTCAGCATGAATGGGTCGGCTCGCCCGGGGTAGTACCACCCTCTCACAGAAAACCGACGTGAATTAACAGTGCTTGCACTGTTGCGTTTCGTTCGGTCAGTGAGAGCGCCAGAGGCCCACATATATTAAAAGGCCGGCAACGCACTTGCGACTCCGCTGGTGTTGCTAGTGTCTATGGATGGCGGTGATCATTTACCATCAGGTGACCCACCAGTTCGTTTGCTCCCTATAATAAAAAAAAAAGAAGTTTTTGATTGATGCGCGCTCAACGGCAGAACTCTGTCTTATTATTTATATAGATTTGAGAGTACACTAAACCTACTATTGATACATCACTAAAATCTAAAGTATCCATATAATATCCCAATTTGCTGACGTCAATATATAGTGAATTATATATTGATTTTTTTCTTACAGCGGATTCACTACTAGGTTCAGGATCTGATGAGGAAGAGGAAGACGAATCTCGGGCGGCGAATAACTCGAGTAGTCCAGCGCACGCTCCTCACCCCGCCTTACATTCCGAACTGTCGCATAATGGTGACACGAAGCCACATGAGGACTCCGAAGACCAGGTTAGTTGTCACGATACATTGTTTGATATCATTATAGGACATGGTGGTTATAGAAGATATGACAGAGAATATCGTACATCCAGAAATCATAATCTGGAATGCTTAATGATTTATTACTTTACATTATATTTGACCATTACATATCTTTAGTGAAGTATGATGACCACATAGTCGCATTCAGTTTTATCTATTCCAACCGCAGGGTTCTCTCGACGGCGATCCCGAGACGAGAGATTCTCAAGCGGAGAACAAATCACCAGACGACGGTAACGGCGGCTCGAAGCGTAGAGGTCCAAGAACGACGATAAAAGCGAAACAATTAGAGATATTGAAATCAGCATTTTCCCAAACGCCGAAACCGACGAGACACATACGAGAGCAACTTGCAAAGGAGACGGGGCTACCAATGAGGGTCATACAGGTATGTATTTTAAAGCCTATACAGATGCTACAGGATGTGGGGTAGGTATCTCACATTGCAGCCAACAACTGAACATAACATAACTGACTACTACTCCACATTATTTCGGCTAATAACTTACTGTTTGGGGAATGTTTCTAGATAACAATTGCATAATGTTTCAAACTACAGCTATTCCCAATATTTTGATATTTTGACCGTAGATTTTATTATACATATTTTCAAAATAGCAAAAAATATTGTTCCGTTTCAAAGTTAGTATTTTTTATATATCCTTATAAAACTGCTATTTTATAATAAATAGTTCTTGCCGCGAATATTCGCTATTCATTCAATAATTCGTAGAATTATAGGACAAACACAAAGTTTTTACTATGTTTATTTTCAACCAACTCGAAGAAATTTATTATATATACTCTATAGTTTGTTGTATCTACGTAGATAGCAATTTAAGATTTATATCTGTGCCTTGACCACTGAAGTGTATCGATACGTTTGTCGATTTCATTTCCAAGAATTTAACGTCTATTAAATTATAGTTTTATTCGCACTTTGATCCAATCTTCTTTTGTAGTAACATTTATATACAGTTTTTTATTTATTAAATGAAACTAATCTTTTCAATACGAATCATATTACAGTTTCATGTAAGGTAAATAGATTTCAACTGACCATAAAGAATACCATAAAACTGTAGATAATCGAAAATGGCTTCAGCAACATCCACAGGCGCCTAAAATGACCATCTCAGTGCTACGCAGTAACGAGAAAATTGTTATAACTATAAAAAAACATAAAGGTTTATCGCCATGGTTATGATTTTACCATAAAATTGATTTGAACATAACCTCTATTCATCACATGCGTTAAGCTTCAGTAACCGTTACAAATGGCCGACGGTCCATCATGCGTCCGCTCGAACGTTCGCAAATTGAATTTACGCGCGCATTCGTCCAGGATTCCCGGTGTCGACGTGACAAATGTCCTAATTAAGAAGCACGTCGTTTCTATAAATTGTCATAGAAATGTACCGTGTATTTCTTAAGACTTGTATATTATTATTCGGTTCCATAATATTGTAGTTATTTGCTATAAACGTCAATTAACTTTAATGAAGTAGATGTCTCTGTTTTATAGTAACTTTTATTTGGTTCTTGACTGTTAGCCACATAAAATTAATTCTCTACACATAAAGTTTAATATAGAATAATCATCACTTATTGTTAGATATTCTTTGGTTTCTAGTAATCTTAGTATATCTGGATTCTGGTATATTAAAATAATATTACTGTGTTTAATATAAATGGGATAAATACCCACAGTCTTATTCTATAGTCATACCAGTACATTGGACTCGTTTCTATTATTGTTACATGAATAGTGTATCTAGCGTATCAAACCTCACACCATATCTGTGTATTTAACAGATATCCGTTGAATATAGTCTGAGTTCAGATACCTCTGTCAAGTATAAAGTTTATTTAGGTAGGTACGGTTTTGATGAATTCTATGCATTTTTTTTTTGCTCAGGATATTACTCAGTCTTTTATAACTCGTGCATGATTTCTTGGAACGTTAAAATGATCTCATCTCACCTTTGCGCAAATGCACCGAAAACCAAAAATCCAGACTTGAACACATGGACGCGATTCTCCACACCGCGCCGCGACAGATGTCTGTCGATCCATCGGTCTGTCCGTCACGGTTTTTGCCCTCCTTCCTCTTTGTTTCAGTTTTTGTTCCACCGGCTTACCGTTGGTAAAAAAAAAACTTTGAGAGTTTTTACTTAAGTCTAGCGGTGTGTTTGTAAACGTAGCTCTGATTTTACGTCATCGCGAGGTACGCTGATACAGGAGCGTAATAGTAAACTCTAAATTGTAATACTTTGGTATAAGTTCTACAGACTTCTATCTAAGGCATTCAAGTCGTTTATTTGCTATTGCTTATTTCTTTTATAAAACATTGCATGCGTCTTGGCGATGGGTAGAAACTTCGAGAAGTTACAGTAAAAAATACTTCTAAGAAATTATGAATATATTCTTGGTTCTATATTTACTATTATCTTTTCTTCGCCCTATAGAGTTCCCAGAGTTGTAACGCTAGTATAGTCTAACATTGATATGTACGATATATAGGGATCAAATATATCTTTTCCTTTTCCGAGCTATAGAGGAAAATATGCACTTAATAACTGTATAGAGAAATAATACGAATTATATCAACTTATCGAGCTTCGACTAACCGAGATTCTTCTTTACATAATAAGAGTAAGTACTAAAAATATCGTCGTAGTTTACAAACTATCGTTATGTTAGCAAGTTATTATGAACTAAATTATAATAGATGTGGTGATTGTTGATGTCCTCTCACATATTTAAATATTGTTCCATATTGTTATGAAAACTATTGTAAAAAAAACCTACATAAAAATTATAGTGTTGTCCTTATTTACTATTTTGTCTATATTTCTAACTAGCTGATTCCCGTCCGCTTTGTTGAGTATTAAAGAAATGTGGCAAATCGAATTCCAAAAAATAAATAACTTGGAACCGTCTGCGAAAAACTTTGCATCGAGTAGTCATAGGTCTATTTCAGAGTGCAGGCGGGTGAGTGAGCTGTGTAGTTGAAAGGAACGTAGACGCCGTTAGCACCTTTTGCTTGCGTGGGCGCGTGTAGTTGAAATGTGCGTAGACCCCGTTAGCACCATTTGGTTGCGCGGGCGTGTGAATTTGAAATGTACGTAGACGCCGCTAGCATCACTATGAATGCTAGTCCGAATTAGTCCGGTAAAACTGTAGAGGCCTTGGCAGGTCAACAGTGTAGTCAGTTCGAAAAAAAATCAGTGAATGCTGACGGCGCTGCATACATTTGAACTGCATGTACACGCGCGTGCTCCCGCGCATGCATCCGCGTAAACTCCCGCCACCCGCTTGCACTCTGAAAGTATTTTCATTGTATACCTATATATAGATTAAATTGCTTCTAACTGAATACTTGGACAATTTAATTTTGATTACGGTCGGTCAGTGACTGTTGTGGTCTAAAATGTACTCTATTTTTTAAATAAAAAGTACGCTAAACGGTACACGAATTCGCAAAAACAACAGATACGTTGTTCATTTTTTTTATGAGAGTAAACTCGTTTTGTTCGTGTTATGTAATTACACTAATTACTTTGAATTCGTAATGAATGTTATCTAAGACCATTTAAATAATAATAAATACGGTATCTTTACAGTTCTGTTGTTCTTCTAATTACTCTATTTAGAATACCTACATGTTTCACGTGGTAAGCGAAGAAATGGAAAAAACAACCTAATAAAGATGCATTTAAATACTATTTTAAATTAGCACATAGATATACTTCACATAGACTATCATTATGCTTTTCCTTATTCATTTATACATATAAATAATATTGAATAGTCTGTCGTTTGTCCTGCTTTATCTTCGAAACGTCTGAATCGATGTTAATGACACTTTTACTGGCGGATAGCGGACTTTTCTGAGGGTTAGTTAAGTTACAAATCATTGCGATTCTACGAAGAGGTTAAGCAATAATGGTAAAATTTTAAAGAAGTAACTTTGATATTATTAATTGAAATTAAAAACTAATCTACACAGTAGGTACACATAATTCCCAACAATTTTCACGAGAACAAAATCGCAGGAAACGGCTGACGCTTAATGAAAACGGTACGTAGATTCAAAAATCTTACAAAACAAATTGGAATCCAAAACAAATTTGTTTATTTATTTTTAACATGAGCAATGTCAGCCATGTTAAGTGGGTTCGTAAACATTTTTTGCCGTCATCCGTCAACCGCCGCTAGATCGCGCGTGTCAAATGTTTGTGACACCACATGTGCCGGCGCGTAACTGTAAAATGGCGTTTTTGTCTTGAAATTCCCGATTTATCTTGTTAACACTAGTCCGTGTGAAATGCACGCCGTTTGAAGGCACCGCATTCTTGTAGTTTCTGACTTTTTTCAGTCAGAAGCGTTGTGATACTGAAAAAAACCGCGATACCTATTTAATAATAATAAAGTAAACAAGGCCTATATATACAAATTTATATTTAAAAAAAAATTGAAGAAGAATATTTTTTGACACCAACTGCACAATAATTTAATTATTATTTGGAGTACCTACTGCACTATTGAATTTTATTTTTGGCAACCAATCTTCTACGTTCTTACTGCCATTGTCGAGTAGAAATTAATAATAGAATTGATAATTTCAATGTCAATATTCTAAAAAGATGGCGGCTCCCTCGTTAGAACTTTCCATATTGTTTTTGTGGCATTTCAGAATACGAGTACATGGTATTATTTCCCATCCACTACACTTGTGCATAATAACCGAACTACATTACGTAAAACACCACCACTATTACAAAATATAGAGTGAAGTCACCCAAGATTACGAATAAAATATAAAATCCACTACAAGACAACGATCCCGCCAAAAACTCAACCCATGGTGTTACTACAACGATTCATACCTATTCGTTAAATGGTTAAGTTGCCTAATTAGCAAATTATAGTAATTCAGAGACTAGCTTATCTATGTCTATTTAATATTGTAACATTCCATTACCTTGGTAACAATACGACGGGCGGTTAATCGTTTTTTTTTTCAAAATTCGAATACTTCTATAATTGATTATAAACGCTATTTATATCGTAATTTTTACAAGATAAAAGTGCTGGTTAAAATGAGGTTGCGTAGCTTTTCCTTTTTTTATTAAATTATTAACAGACTCACTAAAACTTACAAATAGTTGCTTATTAAACCAGGCGGAACTTTCTTAGATTAATCCGGTTTTAACCGACTTTAGTTTTGTTCATACTTCATACGTCACATTCGAAAATTTAATTGTATAGGTACTCTCACTTACTTTATTATTTCATGCCGTTTCTGGTAAAGTTCCTTATATTCAATCGATGTAATCTCTGTTTAACTAATGTACAATTATAATAATAATGTATGTTTAACTAATATCAAGTGGTAGCGTACAAGTGCATAAAAATGTATTTAGACCAAACAATTGTACAGCGGATCTGTTGTCCCCGTGGATCAAACACTAAAGGTAGAGATAAAACAGAAAAAAAAAACAGCCTAAATATTGGTGATAACGTTACCATGAAAATAGAAGTGTGTTGGACACTTAAACTCAAGGGGGTGATATTAAAAAATATATGCATTGATAAATGTCTATTACAAGTAGTTCCATAAAAGTAAATATTGATACGGGTGTGAAGGAACTGTATGCATGTTTCACACCAAATATTTATATTGAGCTATTAAAATACCAGTTGTTTTTAATTAATTTATATTTAATATCTTTAACTACGATTATCTAAACATTATACTTGCATATTTGCACATAATATTATGCAATATTAATAACTATGTCGTATCTATCTTCCGATAAAACTGCTTGCGAATATCTTACTCGCATCCTGGAAACGGTAAAAAATAAGGTTTTCTCCATATTTTATAAGCAGGTTAAGAAGTTATTAATCATACAACCCGACATTAAACACTTATTCCATTGATTATTTTTAACATGAAATATAAAAATAAAAACACCTAATAAAAACCAGACAACCGTTACAAAATCACGCAGGAAGACCATCAAAAATAAACACCGAGCACGAATCACACCGCAACTCTACCTTAACGCGATGTCAGTGTCACCCGACCGCGAAACGAGAAAAAAAAACAACCTTAGATATTTTAATAAGTTCATATATTGTAATTCCGCCGCGTGACGGCCCTTTCGGCACGGAACTTACCCTTATTGACTCTAGGGATGAACTATATTTTTGAATTGTCGATATCGAATATTAACACATTGTTTACTGGTCACGAGTTAGCCCCTGAACTGTCCAAAACCATAAAGGTTTATGTTCCATACTAACGAATGTAGACTTCATGAGGCACAGGTCATCAGACTGTTGGCAGCATAAGCTTAAAAAATACATGATTTATTACCAAATATTGAAATATAATAAATGATATATTGTAAAATTATATTTCTTATGTAAAATTAATTTTTAAATTATTTCATTTGTACGAACTTTTTCTTATCAAACCATGATAACATTTACAATGTACGATGTCGTGTTCTTAAAAAAATAAAAAATATATTCTGGCATTTTGAGATCTGGATCTTAAAAAATCAACCGAGGGGTTAACTTGTATTTTAATGGCGAAGTATTGCCGACCAGTCACGAGTAAGCTTGAGATACGCTTTTCTTTTTCCTACAGCGAAATAACAAACAATAGCCGACGATATTAGATAAATTCTCAGTTAAATTCGCGGTCAACAATGTTTTAATAATGAAATATGATTGTTCTAAATATACGAAGTGTGGTGTGATATCGTACGCACATGAAACTGGGTTTTGATCACCGTATACCAAGTTTTTTTTTTATTTTTCGAACTGACCTACACTGCCGGCTTATTAGGCCTTCACAGTTCCACCGGACTACTAAGGGGAGCGCTTAGGGCACTCACCCGATTGTAAACCGTATACCTAGTAAGCGACCTGTCATTGTTATAGAAATTTTGCTACAGTTTCACCGGACTACCGAATTAGCATATGGCTTTTACCCTGTTTATAATTTACTTACCGTTCTATCATTCCGCCATACTCATATAAATTATATCCTTAATATAATTTATATGTGTAATATTTATAGGTAAAAAAATGCAAATGTGTAAATAACATTTATATTAAAAAATGACTGACATTTCTGTGTAAAACTGATTGTAAACGTGTATTAAATATTAACAAGAGAATAAAAAGAATCTAAGAATTTTAAAATTTTAATTTAACCAAAAAATAGCAATTTAATCATTTGCACAATATACTTACCCTGTGCCTTTAAGAGTTACGGTACTTAATATTTTCATTTTAATCAGTTCATAGGTACTAAATTCTAATTATCTCTTACTATTAATGAATATGTATCAGTTATCGATATCTAGCAGTTATCTCTAATCGGCTCATATTTTACTTTGACAGCACGTGTAGTTATCATCCAACTAGAGTTCGCGTTTCCATGTAACGTTAATTGTGCTATTCACAGTGTTAATTATATTTAAAAAAATGATTAATAATTAATCGCTCGTAAAGTACAACTATTAAAAATAATTCTTGCAAATTACGAACACGTTTTTTTGATATATCTATAGTTTATATATAGGATACAGACCTATTCAGTGGACAAAACAAATAGAAGAACAATCATCTTTCGTTTAAAAAATTATATGGAGTTGTGAATATACTAAAATAATTATTTATATGTTGCAGTAATTGTCTGTAACAATACATTAACCCCTCGGCTGATTTTTTAAGTCCCAGATCTCAAAATGGCGTGTCAATTCCAGACATCATCATCGTTCAGTCGTTCACATATTGATCTATCCTATAATAGCATTTTGACACTAAAACCTGCTTAATATAGGTGCTTAAACTTACAGTAAAAAAGCTACAAATATAACTTCTGTTAATCCTAATAAATTATTGACAAATTAATGTGAAACAATAAGGTTAAGTTTAAAGGTTAAATGCTATGAATTCGAAGAACACCTGGATATTCCCCGTCGCGCCGACGTAGTAGAACAAAATGGGGTATATTAATATTATGTACTCGATAAGATTAGTATTCATTGTTAATTATCTTCACATTCACTGAGACAATACTTTGCCCTCGACAGCCGCGTCGCGTTATTTACGTTAAAATACTCTACGGTTAGTTAAATGTTGAACTTTTATGGCGACCATTAAAAAAGATATATATTAATATAAAATTTATTGCGTGTCATTTTAAAATGTCACATTTACATATTCTCACGATATTTAACGTTTGTGCAAGGATTATATTAAAATGTATATACTGTAATTTATAACTGTTAAGATTAGAATGTAATTACGATTATTTACAACTGAGCTTAATGTTCAAGTAAAAATTATGAATATTTTGGTGTTTCCCCCAGTTATAGTCACCGCTGAGTTAATAGATTTGGTATTATATTACTACTTGTAAAACTAAACGTCAACACCATTTTTTTGTTTTTTTTTTTTTGCTGTGTTACATAGTGTTGGGTGCTTGTTTTATATCTCTAAAATATAACGTAGGTCCCATCTCTAACTCATCAATTGACAAGCTCTTTAAGTAATATAAGTTAAACTATCCGCAAGTATGTGGCAACTAATACAAGAACATTACCTAGGTTTTGAACATCTAGCTTTAGCTCTTTATTGAATGCTATCTGTTACCCGCGACTGCTTTGTTTATTACTTGAATAATATATTTTATGTATAGAAGAAAAAACATAAATTACAACTGACGAGCGAAAACATATTTTGCATACAAAATTTCTTTGTATACATTGTTATCCGTTTACTTCCTCTCTTCGCCGCATGCGCACTATACCTCTAGACTCACTTATCCACGGCAAGAATCATCCCTGTGCTTACCAGAATCGTATTGTTTTAAAACTTCAAAAACTTTATATGAAGTAAAAGTGTTATATTTTTTTATTTAGGGTAGGACCGAGTGTCTAAGAATTAAACCTAAAAATATTTGATAGAAATCTATCCAGTAGATTATGCGTGATTCGCATACAACGGCAGATCTCTGTCATTGTATTTATATAAACAAAAAAAGATTGCAATTGAAAAAAGGTTAATAATAAAAAATATATTATTGTTAAAATGTACAAGCTTTACAAACTAAACTTGTTTTAATATTTTTTTTAACTAGATATACTTAGATTAGACATCAAAGGCTTTTTTTTCGAACTGACTACACTGTTTTTTTTTTTTTTATATATTATAGGGGGCAAACGAACAGGTGGGTCACCTGATGGTAAGTGATCACCACCGTCCATAGACACTAGCAACACCAGGGGAATCGCAAGTGCATTGCCGGCCTTTTAATATATGTGGGCCTCCGGCGCTCTCACTGGCCGAACGAAACACAACAGTGCAAGCACTGTTACTTCACGTCGGTTTTCCGTGAGAGGGTGGTACTACCCCGGGCGAGCCAACCCATTCATGCTGAAGCCAGTAATAGCTTCAGCGTAGCTCTACCACCTACAAAGCCTCTACAGTTTCACCGGACTACTAAAGAGAGCGTTTAAGGCACTCACCCGATTTTATATAAGAGACACCAAAGGACAGTAGTTATCTTTAGTACCTGTCGATCTTCACAAATTATATTGTATATACGCATAAATTAAGGGAACATATTAACTTGTACTAAAATCGAAAAATGCCTTATTAAATTTCAAGGATTTTAATTACATATATATTATTATACATTATAATTGCATCATAGACATCATCACGAATCAAGAGAGTTATTCTCACACGGAAGCTCGTGTCGCTGCTTGATTGATAGCTACACTATAAAAACTGTTTGTCAGCGTAGTCGCGGACATGTCATTATGTCACCACTGGCTACTGAGGTGACGCTCCCTGATTAATGTGTGTCGTGTGTACGGTCGCCTTAATGCGCGTTCTTGTCTGTGGTCATTAGTTGGCGCGCGTTGTCTGTGGTCAATGAATATTCTGTGCTGGCTTGTTTTATGATTCGAATTTTATACACTGTCGTTCGATAAACTTTGACTTTGATAATAACCATTAAAATTTATTGTTTTAACAGACGTATTATACACATTAAAAAATTGTTTGCTTCTGAGCAGTTAAGTAAAAGTTGTACTTAATTAATGAGATAAAAGTTTAAAATTTCAAAGTTAAATAAGCAATATAGCAGCCGCATACTTTAATATTAAGTAACGTTGTAACTGCGGTACCTAATCATCATAATGATAGGCTTCATTTATGAATACAAGTTGATTTATTAACACCTAACACCTTGTGTATAAATCTACTTTTTTCAACGTTGTTTGTCTGTCCAGTAAATGTTTTGTTATGGATTTTAAACTAACCTTATGTATCTGTCATAACTGTATAATGATACTCAAAATCGCTTAAAATCTTCACATAAAGGCTAAAGTAGAAAATAATTGTTAAAATAAAAACACTTGTTGTACTTGAATCATTTTTTTCTAAAACGTGTATAAGTATGAAAAAAAGGTGGTATGCAAATAATTAATAAAACATAAATAGTAAGGAGTACTTTTCTATAAGAAACTCACACCACAGTTCACGGGCAAAATATTTGTTTTTTCAACCAATCAGAAGCCAGATATTACTTTCTCTGCTTCTCAGATCTAGTTCAATAAAAGATAATCAATTTATCAACATAAAAAAGTTTGCTCACCAAGTACTTATTAGATATACCAAATCGGCTTCTATTCGGCGACGGCAGACTGCTGTCAATTTGCGTTCTACTTTAGTGACAATTTTGCTGTAAGTACTTGGGTTTCACTATTTTAAAATGGTGAGAAATAATTAAAAACTAACAACTTATCATTACATTGTGTTAAAAAAACTGAATAATTTTGACGTAATCTCACCACCATTCAGTATGAAAAAATAAAGAAAAAAGAATCGACAACTTCGACGTAGGTAGACTTGTCGTAGTTATTTTTTTAAATATGGCTCTGGTCAATTAAGACGAAATCCAAGTAAACGTCAGTGTCGAAATCAAGAGTTGAATGAGCCGTACATCGGCGCGCGGCGGTCGCACGAACATATCTCATGTTTTAATGTTCGGTCGGCCACTTTGAAGTGCCCCAAATATACTATAACTTGCGCGAGTTATGAGTCGAACGGGTAAAAGCTTGTGACCGCAGCTTTACAGCCGAAATGAACCGAACTCGACCGAAGTTTATGACAAATTGTTCAGACTTTTAATTTGTCGTGTGTTTTAAAACCAAAGACAAATTAGTTTAATACAATCCGTATGGGCAGCGCTTAAAAATACAAAAATTAAGAGTGATACTATGGGATAAATTGAAGGGATTTTTGAATTGAGTTCTAAACGAAATGATGCTTGCTACTTTGTTTTCGTGAAAATAGTGTTATTGTATCATAAAAATTATGTATTTTTTATTTTAATTTTTGTATAATATTTTATTCCTGAAATCATTTGTAAGTTAAAATACCACTGTTAAATTTTACTGTATAAGTTCCTATAGAAGAGCGTAATAATAGGCAGTGTAGATTATTCTCTATCTGTCGGTAAAATTCTCGTTACAATGTTCAGTCGTTTGGGAGATTTTGTTTACATGTTGCATCAATTATTGTTTATTACTAGTAATGTAACATCAATTACTTAAGCATCAATCAGACTCATCAACATTTCATCTTCTTACCCTTAGTAGGGTCTAGATCCTAAGTAGGTTCGGTCCCACATGTTTTCCTTTTCCACTCTCTCCTCAACTCAGTATTCACACCTTTTTTTATATACAAATCATTTTTCCCACGATCCATCCATACCTTTATCGGTCTTTCTCTACTCCTATATCCACAGAAACGTGTAAGCATCAATTAGACACGTTAATTTTATTTATATGTATCTATTAATAATTTGACGGATTAAAGATATACTGTTATAGATTTCTGTGCCAATTTAACTGTCCGTGTTTTTGTTCGAAACGCTACTCGTAATATTTATAAGTAAGTAGGTCATATGTTTATCCAAACACATACATAATGATATTTAAATTTTAATATTCTCAATGGAAATTCAAAATCAAATTTTGTCACGATGCGTTTTTAAACAGTTTCGCAGTCAGAAGCCGCATTTCGTCTAAAAACTGGGACGACATAATGCAGTAAATTTGTAATTTTAATTTCATTTTATTAAAACAACGCAACGGTGCGTGGAACACGATAAAGTATTTATTTTACAATGTTATTTGGTGTCAATTGTAATAAAAACGTCCAGTTGACCGTCGGCTGTGGCGGGATTTGCATCAAAAGATGACGTTTACTGTGCTTATTGTGAATAAACACCATGAAATGTCTTGGCTCAGTCTTGCGGCTGCGGTGTTATGGTCGATTACGCAAGGAAAAGTCTCGATGTTTCTTTTTATTGTATAAAAAAATACGATGACCTTATTAATATTTATTTACATTACTTAAGTAAAAAACTTCTATCTTAAACGTTCTACTAAAATCGTCTGTAAAACGCAACAAACATTTTAATAGAAAAGATAAACCATCTTTTAGAACAAATTTAAATCAAATATAAAATCTTCTAACTGTACAATACTATATTTGCATTTAAACACGTTGGTACAGTACCCGCCTTTTGATTTGGCACGTCGGGGCGTAAACTAAGATAGTCAGGTAAGTTCGGTTTCGTATAGCGTTATCTTTGTCTTATCGCGGTAATTGTACCTACTGGGCGATGATAGAGTGAACGATTTACAAACGAATCTAGCCGCATGTTTCACTCTCCTCGACGCGTCTCCATGTGTCAAATCAAATGATAGGTACTGTATGACCGTATTGGTTTAGCAGTTTTTGCAGGCACAGTGATGATATACTGAAAGCGGTTAAGAAAAATAAGAAAAATATTAAAGAAAAACAGTTTTTTTTGAGGCTTAAACGCGATAAACTGCTTAGCATATCTGTATAATCGGCATAGAACTATGACCACTCAATGCGGAATATTTTGTGGATGGTTCGAGACTACTACTTTTTAGTATTCGATTGACCCTTTGCCATTTTTTTAGGTCCAACGAAGTGGGCGCGAATTATCTAGTATTTAATAAAAAATGTTTCTTAATATGTTTTCTTTTTTTCTAAATTCTGTATATTATGGTCCAACAGAAAGTTAAAATCATGACGTAGTTGAAATAGTAATATTTAAAATTATATAAAAAAAAAACTTTCATGATAGTAACTCAGTAACAGCATAATTAATCATGTAAACGACAGGAGCACCTTGCAACGGTCCGCAGGTGCGGTCTCGTAAAAGGCTATGACGAAAACAATAAATTATTAATTATGACAAAAAGCCGTCCTATAATACTTTCGTATGGTCCTTTGCGAAATGTTTGTGAAAAAAATTCCATGAGCGGCGCCTAAACCTTTTGTCTAAGAGACGTCCCGCGGGTCCTGTATGGTGGACAAAGGGAGGTAAAGTTGCCGACACAGCGCGCACACTGGGCACAAAGGGGCACCCCACGCGGACAAAAAATGACATCATTTATTTTATTGCTTTGAATGAGAATGTGGCACGTTAATATTGCTTAGGGCTTAATGTCCTACTCGCCTAAGGCTGGGCATTGCTTGGTCAACGCATCATTCTTTAGACCAACTTTGGTACAATATTATTTTAGAAGGTGCACAATTTCGAATAAATTTTGGTAAATCATTAACCATTTTTATATTATATTCATACTAAAATAAGTACCAATACCACTCAGTAATAAGGACAATGATTTTGTAAAATTGATTGTCACAAGACAATTTATTTATCGAATGTTCTTATCCTACACCTGATATTTACCTACGCTATAACAATAACTATATTTGTATTCACCTATGCTGTACTAAACCTCTATCAGATAATGATTCTACCCACGATTTGACCTAAACGTAAACTTGACATATTTTTTATCGTTTGTATATTTATTTTTACTATATGCTTTTGAACTTTAAAGGAGAAGTAATTTCATTTATTGCATCGTTTTTCTTTTTTTTTTTTATAAATCCTTTGAAAAATATTTTATATTTTTGATATAATACTCCTACAGCAGTATTTTTCTTTATAAATAAATATAGAAACATGTTACCGCTTTATTATATAAATCATGTTTTGATTTAAAATAATCGAACCGGTTTTAATTTCACTGGTTGGTAGGTTTTTGTAAAATGGAGCTATTATAAGGACAGTAGAGAATGAAAAAACAGTATAGGTACGATGGATGAATAAATATAATTAATCAATCTCGATTCAAAGTGTAAATGAGAACTTGATTAATATGTTACACGAATGTATGATGTTTTAGCTATCTATGACAATATTCATATAATTTATAAGAAGTACACCTGTACGTTATGAGAAGTTGAAATAGCGCGTATGTAGTCATCGATTAGAACGGGTTACGATTACTTTGATTTATTAATTATATTGCACCTTCGTGTAGTAGCCGTTAGTAGTATGGTGATTTCTTTGCGTTTATAATTGTGTATTTAATTTTCAAAAATTTTAATACATAATTAGAAAGTGCATAAATTACAAGGCAGCGTAGGTGATTGTAAATGTTGAATTTATTTAAGAGCTTGTGAGCCTCCCCAGCTTTACACGGTTGTAGTGTACTAAGGTGGCCACATCCATCAATATGTAAACAATTTAAATCTATTTTTAGAGTGAAGCTTTGATATTCATCACACAAAGAATTACATTTTTTTTTGTTGTACATTATGTTCAATATATGATGATTCCTAAGCTTCTTAAGATATTCATTAAAACAATATACTATTATTACTAATTGACAGAAAATAAACTTCAATTAATAATAGAATACAGAAACTTCGATGTCTGGGCTTTTAAACTGGCATACATTTGTACTGGTTTAGTATTTTTTGTTTAGAAGACGTTTTTAACCATTGGCTTAATCATAAGAGACTAATGTTCGTGTTTATCATTCGATATAATATGTATGATATATTGTCAGTAGTAAACGTATTCGGACACCGCGTCGATTCACTTAGTTTCGAGTTTTTGGGAATTAACTGGAGCTTTCAGTGAAAGAAAATATCATGATGAAACCATAAAATGGTGGTAGGGTTTCTTTTAGCTAGCTATCACCCTCAAGGTCAACATTTGTTGCCAAGCGTCTGTTAGTGTGATCTGGCTGCTGTACTTGAAAGCCAGTCCCGTCTAAGCTTAACGTGTTTAAAATCTCAGACCACATCGTCATTTAATATCAGATGTGACCGTGGTCAAACGTTAAAACCTATCAAGCATATAAGAAAAACCTGCATCGAAAATGGCCGTTCAAAATTTTTAATCCAGAATGCATGCAAAAACTTTCTGCGTGAAATCAAATGAAAATAAAATATTATTTCTAATTAATATGATGCAACAATATTATGTATGTTATTTTCTTTCAGTTTACACCTCTAAGAGTCGAAATGTCGTTGACCCTTCGGCATATTTCCCAGGTTTTGATAGGCCACGTAGCAACCAGCTTTTCACGGTTCACGCCTAAAGAGACGTGACAATTTCGGCATGGACGCGACAAATCAGATGTTTTATTTTATATTCACTATATAAAGACACCAGGTTAAAGTTGTCCAAATTCTAAATATGTATATAAAAAATTAGCCGCTGGCCACACGATTCGCTGCGCGTATATTTTTTATATACTGTTATAAAAAGTCATCAATGTAGTTCTCGAAGTTTGAGGTTACTTTTATGGCAAATTTCATTGCGACCTATTCAGAAGTTTAGCTGTGAAAATGTATAAGACATACAGAGATATTTACTTTCGCATTTATAATTTCAGTGTGGATTGTAATAAAATAAACTAAAGGTATTTTTATTTTCGTAATAAACTTTATTTGCAAATAGTGATAAATACTTCTTTTGTAACGATGGCTTACTGAGCAGTATCTATCAGTTAATAAGATATTTAAAGAAAAGTATTCCACGTAGATTATAATATATATTAATATACTATACCTATTTATAATACAAATATAATAGGTCGATTTACTTGGTGAATAACATTTAGAAGTTACAGTATTCTTCCATTAAATTTAAAGTTAAATCTTACTACCAACTTTTTATAGTTCCTTTGTAGCTTTGGTCGTAGTGTTATCGTACCACTGTTATTGTAAAAATACACGTATAGATTAAATTACTTATTTGAACAACATTCTGCTTGAAGAATTTGCTTTAGAATGAAAAATTTCGCAGAATATTATTAATCATTAAGAATATTTGTGATGTCTGAAAGCGGCTCCATCTCTCTATATCCAATAAAAATAATAGAATTCGGTTATAAACTTATGTAGTGTAGTTAGTAACTACTTGTGTAGCCGAATAAATCACTATAAAATAAATAAAAACTTAATCGATTTTTTTTAATGGCATTTCTCTATGACTGGGGTGTTTTCAGAACCAGTGACACTGTTTTAGATATCATCAGTGCACTCTCAGGGCCTACATTGAATAAAATACTCCTTATATGAGAATGGATGGAAGAGGCAGAATTAACTCGTTCAGAAGGTTTTAAATTGTAAACAGTTTTTTTCTAGTTTCTAATCTCATCTATATATCTATCTCTGATATGAATTATCTATCTATGATCTTTATAATTGCACTCGATTGCGCAGTTGTTTTGATGCTGCGGGAATTTAGGTTTAGAAATACTGAAATAGAATGAAAATAACTGTGTTTAATTGCACAAATGATTTTTGGCGCAACAACTATCGAACAATGCTCACTGTCCAGCGGTCACGGTCTAACAGAGCGAAGGCCGGCTGCGATTCCGCATTGTGACGTAGGTCTCCCCTCGACCTCCCGCGCTTCCTATCACCATCTATTCCGTGTATAATCATAAGACAATCCCCATTAGCTCCTCTCTACACTTTATATATAATATCAATTTGCTTGTAGACGTCAAATGTAACCAGTTTAAAAAATCTGTCTTATGCGAATCGGTTACGCGTGCGGAGTGTTCTGCTCCAACTTACTTACAACGTTGCGCAATAACGTGTTTACGAAAAAAAAAATTTTTTTTATATAGTTGGGGTCCGTAGCGTGAGTCGGATTGACACTTAGGCGATTTTTATTATCTGTTACTTCACTTTAGGGGTTCCGCTGTATAGTCAAAACAAGTATATGTATTAGTGTTTCGTAATGCGGCGAAACAAATAAAAAAGAAACACGTTTTTTCCGTGGGTCTTCAATACTTTGCTTATTGATATATT
This sequence comes from Antheraea assamensis, assembly GCA_035772565.1. Lineage (NCBI taxonomy): Eukaryota > Metazoa > Arthropoda > Insecta > Lepidoptera > Saturniidae > Antheraea > Antheraea assamensis. The sequence continues at coordinate 1,859,265 of JAQQSE010000050.1, read as the reverse complement.
TACTATTTCTTTTATTTAAATTTTTCAACTGGTTATCTACTGCATTTCGAATGATATAGCGCAACGTTTTAAAGGACGAACGGCTAACACTATGTAGTCTAATCAGTAGAGTTCTTTCTGTGGGGACGATTTTTACGTGTTGATTACAATACAATATAGAGCAAGTTATAATGTAGCTTTTAAATAACAAAAAAAGTTTTTAGTTTCAACAATGTTTGCTACTTTTGCATTAAAACTAGCTTTTAGCCACAACATGGTACCCGTCGTGTCCAAAATTAACGACTCGCGCGAAACTTACTGTAAAATGATTGTACTAATACAAAAATCTTCTCGTGTGTACACAACTATTCTTTAAAGTTTATCACAATGGAATGTACGGTGTGAGAACGCATAGAGGTCAATTAAAAAATCTTTGCCTTTTATAAATTACCAGTAATAGCTTCAGGCTTCAACCGCATTGTCGTCATCATCATCTCAGCCTATAGACGTTGACTACTGGTCATAGGCTTTATCACACGTTCTCCACAGCGTGCGGCTTTGTGCCGCCTGTAACCAACGTCTCTCTGCAACCTTAGTAAATTCATCGGTCTATCTGGTGAGTAGGCCGTTCCACGCTGCGTTTTCCGGTACGTGGTCAACACTCTAGGAATTTTTTGCCCCATCGGCCATCAGTCCTTCGAGCTATACGCCCTGCCCATTACCACATAAGATGTGATATTTAGTAAGCTATATCGGCAAAATAGTTCTCCTACGGATCCCCTCATTTATAATTTAATCACGCATTATATTACAATATAAAAAAGTAAAATATAGCCTAGCGCTGCCTTGTACCGAGTAGCTAAAACGAAGGGCATAAAAGTCTTATTCTTGAAGTTGTGGTAATTATCATGGTATTTAGTTAAACGGGATTAGAGTTTATCAATCTCAGAGAGAGAGAGAGAGAGAGAGAGAGAGAGAGAGACAGAGACAGACAGAGAGAAACTCGTATATCTCTGTGTCACATTTAAAATCTACATATAGAAACATAAATTGTCCAAGTAATTCGTTTTCTGTCGCATGTGTAATTGTTGGGACAAGGTTTGTATTAAAGAAAACGTTTCAAAAATCGTACGGAAAACTGAAACATTTCGGATAAAAAATCTCCATCGGCCTGGTCGCGTCGTGTCAGGGAAAGGTTTTTGTCTCATATTCTTCGTTACTACACCCGTGCAAAGCCGGGTCTTGCGGCTAGTAAAGAATAAATACAGTAATCCAATCTCACTGTTACTATAGAAAATGAAACTATTATGTATACACAAGTAGGTAGGTTCGTTTGTTTTATTCCATTGATACAGATAGCGATAGACTCGCGTAGAAATTTCGCTTACTCACGATATCTATTTACCAGACTTGTAGATACTGAACTACGATCGGTTTTGTGAGAGTTGTAAATAAATTTACTTTCGATTTGTTTTATTGTAAAATACTAGTAGTCAGATTCAGGATACATGTATAAATTCGTGAAACATGCATGCTTGCTTGGTACACGTATATGTTTCACGAATGTATATATGTATGAAATAATAATTAGTTTAGTTTAGCTTAGTTAGACTCGGGAAATTCGGTGACAGTCCAAGCCGAGGCGCGCCGTGCGCCCTTGTGCTCGTTGCCTATATAAAATCGGGTGAGTGCCTTCTGCGCTCCACTTAGTAGTCCGGTGAAACTGTAGACGCTTTGCCAGGACAACAGTGTAGGCAGTTCGAAAAAAGAAATGTAAAGTACTAATCTATGACATAAGCTTAGGAACTGGATACAAACACCTCAAATTAATTAGGGTTATCGTCTTTTTTCACTGTTTTTTTTTTATTTTTCAATAGTACCTAGAAACAAGTAAATTAGTACACTTTCAGATATATACTAATTAAAAGAATATAAAAAACAAATGTTAAAAACGAAAATTTTTTTTTCCTGCTTCTTGTATTTTGAGCGTATGGATTCATCGAACTATAATAATATAGAATTTTCATATACTAGTTATATGTTTATTCATCGTGGAGATCTGAAATATATACCTACATATACTGCAATATACTAATGTGACGTCATAAGAGTTAAAACGCTTTAGATTTATTTTTTAAAGCTTTGATAATTCCAATTCATTAAGTGATAGAAGTTAAAAGAATTTTACACAACGTTTTTTTCTTACTCGTAATTTTAAATCTATGATATTTTCTAAGTCAGTAATTGAAACGTTTTTCTGTGAAGGGTTATTTTGATCTATGCTGAATGCCCAAGATAACTAAAGTATTGAATAGAATTAAGACTTATATTATACTAGTCGGCCCGGCGGATGTTGTCCTGCCCTGATAATAAAAAAAAATATAGGTACTTATGTGCATGAAACACTTAAGGCGGCCCGATTCTTTCAACAATTATCATTAAAAACCTTGACAAATTATATTCTTAAACCTTTCCCGTGAATTACTCTATCTATTGGTGAAGACCGCATTACAATCCGTTCAGTAGATTTTGAGTTTATCGCGAACATCCAGACAGACAGACAGAGGCAGCGGACGACTTTGTTTCATAATATTTATATAGATTTGTATAAATCGCCTACTTACGTACCTAACTGTTTTATAAATAGACATATACTTTGCGAACTCTTTTGTAGACATCTTTCATATGTACGAACAATATTGTAGTAGATTGTTTTTAGGCTCATGATGTTTATTTAGCTAACGTTTTCATTATAAGCACACGAAAACTCTCTTACGAGCTCATTAAAATGCTTCATCTATTATATACTTTATATAAATATAATATAACTACATGTTTTATATACATAAACTTTCCGTAAGAAATTATCAGAAGGATACCGAAAACCGTATCAAAATCCGTTTCGTAGTTTACAAGAAAAAAAAAACACAGACACACCTGAAAAGCGACTTTGTTCTATAATATTTAAATATATTATTGCACAGAGGCTAAACTAAATGTGATTCGTTCTTGTAACTTTATTGTGAGGATATAAGTATATAGATATATAAAAATTTAAAATGTGTTTTATCATAATGATTTTTTATTAGAATGCAAAAATCGTTTTCAAAGGATGCGGTTTGTTAAAGATTTTAATATCAATATCAAGAATGTGGGTGCTTATAACAAGCATTCTAGCATAATCGACATCGGAATGTTCGAAAAGGCTGTGTAGTATGTTTAAACTACCTATTTAGTCAATTGGTTCTCTTTTTTTATTTTTTTATTATTAGACTTAAGAGTTTTAGTTCTAAGTACCTACATATAAGTTACGATGGGACTGACATATCAGTAATGATAAAAGTCCCTAAATGAAATAAAGATAAAAATAAACAAAAAACATAATTATAAGTTTTCGTAATAATTAATATCAATGAATTATAAAAAAATATATTAATAATTATTTATTAGGTACAACCAATCACATTATTCATTGTAGTAAGATAATATATAGATTTGATACTATAAAATTGACATCATCATATTTTTGAACGTAACATAGAAATCGTATATTAATAAATTATGATGTACGATTTAATATTAATTGGTATAATTTTGTAATAAAATACCAGAATAAATTATAGGAAGTTAAACAAAAAAAACCTTATTAACACGTACCTACGTTATCTTAAACTAATATTTTCAACACTAAAACGGGAATAAGATAAAGGTACGCCATTTTAAAAAAGCGTAACCAGTCGCACGGCCGCGCGTTATCAGCAAGGGAACCGATAACAGTTCGATTTATGAATACTGGGCGTTGATTGGTAGAACGGTATTACCGATTTATCGTAAATATAATACGGAATCTTGTTAGAAAGTGAAATGGAACGTAAGTTTATACGGTATCGAAATGAGTTACGAATTACTGTAACTATTGGTTTTCTTACGTAACAGATAAGAATATAGGTATGGTCGAGTTATTCGCTTGTTATTATTTATTGCTAATATTATTTGAAGTCATTGTTATTTGTTATAATAAATAGTTGAGTTATAGCAAAATGAATCATCACTACGTTTACAATCTACGTATATCAATTTTTATGACGTTTAATTTATGTACTTGCAGCGTCACCTAAGGGCGATTTATACTGAAGCTTTAAACTTTCACCATTTCATGTTCACCAAATACTTACAGTACAATCTTTTATACAGATCGGTCAAACGATTTTGAGATTCATAAATGTCAATTAAACATGTCAATATTTATTTATATATACAAGTGCAGCGGCTCTCAACCACTGTGTCGCGACACATTGGTGTATCCAAAGCACCTGTCAAGTGTGTCGCGAGATTTACAAACTTTAATTCACTTTGCGCTATCCAAAATTTTGCATGAACATTAGGGTATCGCGAATTTGTAAAGAGTATTTTACTGAGTTGCTGATTAAAAAAGGTTGAGAGCCGCTGTACTAGTGGTCGAGACTCAACTATAATAAGGGGTACAAAGTTTTTTCATCACGTGTTAATATTATTTGTATATCTTCTTGATATTTATGGTAACAATTATATCGAGTATTTTAGGAATGTCGTTGATTATAGACGAATGGAGTGTGAATTATGACGAACAAATAAATAAAGACTGTGACTCGTTGATGATTTAAAAAAAAAAAGTAACTTGTGCGATTTTTTTTTATTGATTGCGTTAAAGTTCTTCCATAGCTATTAAACAAAAATAAAGAAAATGAAATGAAAATCAAAGGCGAAAAATGCTTCATATTTTTTTATGTTCGTCTTTTTATTTAGGTACAAATGTATAGACAATAGTCAGTATGTAAGTAACTATGGTATCAGTAATTTTGCGATTAGTTTATTTCATTCAGAAACATAAAAGTAATTTTAAATGGAAGTTAATTTGAGCGGTGACCTTTTTCATTTAATATATGTGGCGATGGATCTAACACGGCGCGGCTGCATGATTGACGTGTCGCTCGATTTTTATGTTGAGAAAAATTTATGTTCCGTTAAACAGGGTGTAAGGTAATTTATGAAACGAAACTTGTAGTTTCAAATTTCGTCCAAAGTCGTTTTTTGTTATTTCATTTTATGAGCAGATTAAAAAAAAAGGAATCTGTTAAAAAACACTTTATTAATTCTTAACTATTAATTAATTAGAGAAGCAACAGACATTTTTTATGTGTGTATAGATAAACTTATATGAAAAGAACCTAGAAACATCTTTTATAACACTTTGAAAGTTTATATAAAGTTTTGTAAATCAGTTTTCTTTACGAAATCAAAACTTAAATTAACTTTTCGACTTAAATGTGGAATAATATTTTTAGTTGCCTTTTCTAAAATATTTTTATAATGATTACTGTGGAAATATAATAAAATTATAAATATGACAAAGGACAATGTGTTTGAAATCGGGACCAATTACGGTTTTGCAAGTAATAATAAAATTTAAGAATGCTTAATGTTACGCTTTTATTGACCGTGAAAACAGTGAAGTGGGTTAATTCTTTCTTTAGTAAATATTTCATTTATTCACCTCATTGTCCAATCTATTACGCAGATAAATTATTGTATTACCAATTGTATGTTTTTTCCGATAAAAATGTATTAATAAAATATAATGTGTTTTTTACTAACTAAAATGTTCATAAAATACTAAATACATATATAATGATAAAATGAAAGTATTTATGTATTTTTTACGACGCTGTAGAATAAATATAATAAACACCTACTTTTCTAAATTTAAAATACTTTATATTCTCAATCTGTACACTTCATTTCTACGTATTTAATTTATTAAACGTTCTAAGATTACACGAGTCGTGTTTTTCATTTTCACGTGGAAACAATTTACTTTTACCTCTCGCGACGCCACGCCAATTGGTTGTAGATGGCGCATGAGGTGCGCGTGCAGTGTGGTCGCGTCTTCACAAACGCCATGTTGTTTTTATTGTTCTTTTTTCGAAATACCCATGTATGTTTGTTTTGTTCGTATCGCACGCTTCCGACATTTTTATTAGCGTGTGCGACATAGAAGTGTATAAATAAAATTGTTTATAAGTTTATTGTTTTTACCTACCTATATTTTTACATTATGTGGCTTGTCATAGACCTTGTTTTCGTTATTATAAGACCTATTTATACAAACTTCTGCATATATTTGGACAGCAACCGGGATCACTTTTCTTAAGTATAAAAATTCCGACTAAATTAGGTACTTAGTTGGTCTTAATAGATCGTTCTATCTACGTTATTTTAGTTGTTGGATTTAATGAATAGAATATTAATGAGATAGATGGCACTGTTTGATACAAAAGACTGATCACCATAAGGTAAACGTGTCTAAAGTGCAAGGGTGACCAAAATTCGCGTACACATGACGCGACAGATATATATTTTTTTTGCGTTATACCGAAAACAATAACTCGTTTCTGAATTTGTAACAACTGTTCGGTCGATGCTGTTGTTGGATCGATTGTGTAGCTCCCTATAGGGAGTCGACCGCCCGCTGAGTCGCTCTCAACGCTCTAAACCCAAATTACTAGTTCACCTTAGTTGCCAGATTACACGTCCGCTTCTACTTATTAAGGTATTATAAGCTTAACGTAGGTCTAGATTACAAGCGCTGTTAAAGGTAACCCATTGATTAGTGTTTAGTAGGTGTACGTTGTCATTTTCGTAAATGTACGTGGATTCCGGAAAATTCGTTGATACATGTCGGGGTTCCAACCTGCTGACATCGGATTGATATTCCGCTGGTGAAACCTCTCAACCACCGCGACTCGAATACCGTTTATAATATTATATTTATATATATTTTTTCGAAATTTATACTCTTTTGCTAAACCTCACTCTTTTCAATTCGGTCCTGGATTTATTTGTCTATTCCTCCCGTAATTGTACGTTCCAACGTTGGCCACCCATGTTACTATGTAATATACGAGGTCTTGCGCCCATTGTGTTGTAAGTACAAATGAATTAACTATTTGTACTTATTTAGAATCACGATATGTCTAGAGACCGAGATAAACAAATAGGGGAAATATTTCTCCATATTTACTATTTAGCCCCTTTTCATAACCTTCAATAATCGTATATTTTTATGACCTACTAATTTTATTCCTTGCACAATAGTAGTAAGCCAAAATATTTAACCAAAGGGGTCATGGGTTTGATTTCTCCAAGTGACGGACTTTTATTCGATGAGATGTCATCCCGTGTATGTGTGTTAATTATCTATATATATTTGTTCAGTATTTATTTATATATTCGCGAAATATAACTCGAGGTTTAATTATTTTAATTTTGAGCGATAATCCTACTGAACATTAAGTTACAAACGAATAAAGCTGATATGTCTGTGTGACATTTTTTTTTAAGGTTACTAAAAACCAATCAGACGTTTCAAAAGTGTTTTTTAACGACATGACGTTCTGGCAGGTTGCTCTGTGGAAAGCTATATTTAGTTATATAAAATAATTCTATACTGTGTGTAGGCAGGACAAATTCTACAATATAATATAATAAAGAAGACTTTTTGATGATGATTGATTATAAACTAAGCTTTTGCGGGCGGTTTTGCTTGCCTTAATGTAGATTTGTCTATCGGTCGGGGCCAATAATTTTTTCCCCTATTTTGAACATAACGTCATAGTCCTATTCTGTACCTCTGGACAAATGCGTACAAATTTTATAGTTATTAGTTCAATATTTATCTAATCCGTAAAAAATACCACTAAGTAGGTACTGCGGCAGACAACATATCATCACTAGATCTGCCATTCTATTTAGAAAGAAAGAAAGAAAACATATTTATTTTTAACATTATTTTTAACACACAATTAATACAGTTATTACTACAAATGATAACATACATATAATATAAACAAATTAAAAAAAAAATACAAATAAAAGTTTTCAGTTGTGTATCTGTGTGGCAAATGGGCATGAATGAGTCAGCATATGTGCTGAAGTGGGGGTTAGTCCTCCAGCGCTGATTTTCACTCAGGACCCATAAAGTTGACTCCGCTAAGCGATCATGTGCATATGTTGTGTAGTGTAGTTTGTAACGATTAGTGTAGCAGAATTATATGTCTGTTGGAATAAAAAACATAGAAAAATCCGTTGAATGTAATAAACAAATAATGAATCTCTGAAAGTGGTAGAGCTACGCTGAAGATATTACTGGTTTCAGCATGAATGGGTCGGCTCGCCCGGGGTAGTACCACCCTCTCACAGAAAACCGACGTGAAGTAACAGTGCTTGCACTGTTGCGTTTCGTTCGGCCAGTGAGAGCGCCGGAGGCCCACATATTTAAAAGGCCGGCAACGCACTTGCGACTCCCCTGGTGTTGCTAGTGTCTATGGACGGCGATGATCACTTACCATCAGGTGACCCACCTGTTCGTTTGCCCCCTATAATAAAAATAAATAAATAATGTAATAATAAATAGACACATCCATACATACATACACATACTGACCGTATATAAATGAGTGCGAATAAATACACATATTCCTATAAAATATAAAAGTTGTAGAATAATAAAAGAAAATAAAAAATATTTGATGCTATTACTTTATATTAGAATTCATTAGCACCGATGGAGAAATTCCTAAAACATTTTTGAAGAACATTTTTCTTAAACGTATTCCCATAGCGAAAATATTATCCATACCGTTATTTAAAACATTTTATTTGTGCGATTAGTTGACTAAAATATTATTTATTAGTACTTGTTCTTTACTTGGACTCATTAGCACGAGGGGGCGCCTCCGCTCAGGTAGACGCTCGACCAGGCGTTATTTATATTAAGAACGGACTGAACAATACCCATGACGATTTCTTATTAATCATCTCTTTATGCGGAGCCGGCAGGGTGATTCTACATTTTATGTTATAAATTACTAAGATTAAATAAACCTTTTAAGGAACGACATGAGAGTTACAGGATGAAGACAGAAGATGCCGAAAACATGTAGAAGAGACACGGATTCTATTTATCAAAAAATGTTTTTAAAATGAAAATAATTATATTATTGTTCTGAACTAAAATAAATAACATTTTTCGAACTAACAAACCGCTATTGGACTGAAGGACCTTGACATATTCAAGGGACCTGGTGGTGAGCGTGGAATGCACTTAGCATATAAAGCAACAAACAAAAGGCTGTCAAAGTGTTTAAAACTTCAGCTTGAACTGTTGCTTTGCATGTAATTGAATCTAAAATCGAATGTAATCCAATTAAGCACTCTAAGATATTAACTATATATCGTTTCAGTATGGTACGTACTTCGACTTCCGTAGAATGATTACTATTGTCTGTCAATATTTCAAAAGTAAGGGTTATTTGCTCCCAGTCACATGCCGTCGTTTGAAATAAGAGCCTTGAATGCCAGTGTAAGTTGTAAGAGTTATTGCTTGTACTGTATATTATACTCTTTTAGAAGTTTAACACTAACGAATATTTATGTTTTTGTATATAAATAATATTTTGTATAATGTATAGGAAAAATATTTCGACTCTAGTTATTGAATTTTATTTTAGACTATTTTTCAGATTATTAATGCCATTGTCGAATAGGTGTTAATAATACAAAATGTTTTATGATGATGTCAATCTTTTAACAAGATGGTGGCACCCTTGTTACAACTTTCCAAGGAGTTTTCGTGGCACCTCAGATTTCTTCCTTCGTGGTATTATTTTTATCCACTTCACTTATGCACAATAACTGAACTATATTACTTAAAATGTAATCAATATTACAAAATATGAAGTAAAATAACACAATATTATGTATAATTTATAAAAATCACTATTTGACAGACTAAGATTCCGCCAAAAACACCTCCAGTGTAGTTCTTATTCGACTTGGCTGTTTTAAATTTGTTGAAGTTGTAAATATACATTTAAAAATATTCAACTGATGTAACTCTTTTTTTTAATTTATGTAAAGCGTAGGTACTTTAATTTCAGTTACAAAACTCAGTTCACTAGTAAAGTATATTAATATTTACTACGAGAAGTGTAACTTTGACACACATAGCAAAAGTCTAGTCCAGAAGCTATTTGATACAGCCGTATGAAACTTATGTACATTGTATTGTTTGTACAGAAATTCGTCTTAGAAGAAAAACTTTGAATATACTTTGTTCCTTCCGTTTTGTGACTTCATGAAATTGACTATGGAAATTTAAAATATAGGTAGTTATTGTAACTTGTCTTGACTAATATTATAAATTCGAATGTGAATTTCTTACAATTACACGTCTTAAAAACTCAACTGATCATCTAAAAATTTTACATGTACGGTTTTTGGAGGTACAGAAAAAGACATAGAGGGAACCTTTTACCCAGAAAAAATGTGCTGTTGTCGAGGGTTCGATTAAATCTACATTAATGTGAACGAAACCGTTGGTAAAAGCTAGTTATTTTATAATCTAGTAATATCGATGTATCTACGTATAATGGATATAGTTCGTAGAATAAATGATTTAGAAATTGCATACTACATAAATTTAAATTAATGATATATTATGAGTTTTTTTTTTTAAATTATAAATAAAATAGAAAATCTTTTTGTTTGATCGAATAATTTTGCTACCTATATTTAATATTTTCATATAAAATAACGAATACTAACTCGTTTGATATAAACAATATGTGTACGTGAAATTTTAATATTGAAATAATAAATATAAAGGCTATTTAGTTATGGGTGTTTAAATGACCCGCGGTTCTTACCTATGGCAGTTAATACAGGGATTTTATGAGTTCGTGAGGCGTAAGTATTACAGTAAGAGAATGGACCCTCACAGCGGTCGATGTATGAAATATAGTGTTTAACACCACGCGGCATGTTTGCCGGACACCCCGCCGCGCACCGCCGCGCAACCGCCGCGCCGCGCATCTCTGTCCCGTTTCACTACGGCGGCGGTGCGACGGTTTGTACTTTTTTTTTAAATTTAATACTTTTCTAGATCATCCTTTATACCTCATTAAGCCCATGGCTGATTTTTGTGAAGCCCAGATCTCAAAATGGCGAATTTAGTTTTTATTTTTTTTTATATCACGACATCGTACATTAGAAATATCATGGTTTAGTAAAAAAAATCGTACAATTGAAAAATACATTTTACATAAAAATTATAATTTTACAATACATCATTTGTTATTTTTCAAAGTTTTGTAATAAATCTGGTATTTTTTTACCTTATGCTACCAACAAACAGTCTGTCGACCTGTGCCTCAAAAGGTCTACATTCATTTGTATGGAACTTAAACCTTTATGGTTTTGGATAGTCCAGGGGTTAACAATTATGTACACGACGTACTCAGATTTTTATATTATTTGCATCTCAATTTTGCACATTAGTTTTATTTTTTGGGTTGGAGTAGGCATCTACAGTTTTTTTTAAAGCATATGTTTACGCATAAATGTAGATATGTAAATACAGAATAGTGTATATAAATTAATCTTAGTTTATATACTTACTAAGTGTGTTTATTGCAAAATCATTCAGATAATATTACGAACTAGCTTATAATCGCAACTTCGTCTATGTTGTTTCTTATCTCAATAATATATTTAACGTAGACAGAAACAATTTAGATAAAATTGGAAGCAAAAATATACTTCGTTTACAAAACTTCTTAGTAAATAATATAATCGGGAACTCTCTTACTCATGCGCACAACACCGCTTGCTCCTCTTCTCCATGGCAAGAAAGCACACATCATTCTAATATAGTGCTGTTAAAAATGGTAGTTTCTTAAAACATTAATAACTTTAAATAGCAGGAATGTATCGTGATATTCTTTTAAATAGGGATCAAGTATCTAAGATTTACTTTTTCAACTGTTTAAAAAGATTGATAGAAAAACCTATCCAGTAGTTTTATGAATGATGCGCGCACAACCACAGCAGACCTTTATCTATAATTTTATTTATGTAAGAAGGTATGTCTTGGTAAGTAACCGCTACTATGGTTGCATAAATAAACAGGTAAGTAATTTTCGATGGAGAAAAATGTACCTAGTATGAAAACTGGTACTCATAACCGGCTCCGCGGGTATGTTTACAATTTTTTGTACCGAACACCATAATATTTTTTGTCCGTCTAAACTATTAGAGCGATTAAGTAATAAAAGTAATAACTATGAGCTTCGACATTAACTAACGGAACAGGTCAATTTGAGACGTTCGAAGTTACTAGAGTACAGTACAGTACATAAATGGTGAAATAACAATAAATGTTTTTTGCACGTCTTTCTCAGAACACACACACACTCGCACACAAACGTCGCATGTTTTATGTTATATATTATTTGTCCTAAATATTCTGTTGACTGGAAAGTAAAAACCTAAATGAATATAAGAAATGTGGAATAAGTTATTCGATTTTTTTTTATATTATAGGGGGCAAACGAACAGGTGGGTCACCTGATGGTAAGTGATCACCGCCGTCCATAGACACTAGCAACACCAGGGGAGTCGCAAGTGCGTTGCCAGCCTTTTAATATATGTGGGCCTCCGGCGCTCTCACTGACCGAACGAAACGCAACAGTGCAAACACTGTTACTTCACGTCGGCTTTCTGTGATGATTTTTTAAATTATTTAATTTTTAATTAAATATATTAGGTAAAAATGTAAGTTCCAATAACTTTCTAATATTATATAGTGCAGATATTTAACACCTAGACACAAAAGTGATAAATATGCACATCACGCAAAAGTCAGTCATATGCGTCAGTCATCGAACTCGCGCTTAATATCGGCTTATTTCCACTAAACCATGTGGCCTATCACATATGCCACATATCTGACGACGCATAGAATGTTACCACCCATTATAACATAACAAACTTGTATGGAATAAAATGGGATTTCATTCTGTACTTTGCAATTTTATAATTACGAAATTAAATTGACACGTAAATTGTACACCATTGCGCTTTACGTCATCGACTGTACTCGTCGAAATATTTGGTGATTGTCCCAAGGCTACTAGTATTTTGACTACTACATCGAAATGTTGAAATATTATAATTTTATTGTCAATATGTCGGCGAATTTTATGTTTAAATCGAATAATAAAATACTTTATAATTTTTTTAACTGAATTGCATTGTTTTTTTTTTAAATAGGTAGTAATTTTATGAATCACTTTAATAAAAACAAAACCGTCGAACACTTTCTATAATTAACTTACGTGCGGATCATTTAGTGCGCATTTCTAATTGTAAAAATAGTTTGTTAATTTATTTTTTATTTTGATTAAATGTTAAATACCGAAAATAAGACTCTGTATTAAGATAGCAACTGCCTGCGTCTTTGTCCGCGTTAAATTATAATATAAATCTTTATGGCGATAAAATATAATTCACGGTGATAGGGTTTTTTCAACCACCGTGGAATTGAAAATCTATCACCAAGCATCTGTGTGTTCCGACAGCAACACTCAATAGCCAGTTTCTAGATTTACCGTATAAGCCATCTTGGGCTAAATCATCACTTGGCATCAGATGAGACTGTGGTCAAACGCTATAACCTATAGACAATAATATATATACATGTGTATCGAAATATATGGTACAATTCAATGGTATAATGGTGACGAGTTACAATAAAATGGTGGGTAGGTATATGAAGAGAACCTTGACAAAGTGTTCAATACGCTTTCGTATGCAGACATCTTTAATGGTGACCGGTTAAACTATGATTGAGTGTATGAGATTCGTGTATAGAAATATCAGTTTAAATCGATATTGGCTCAGTGATAATCGTGTTCAGACACCGCATCGTTCGAAATGTGTTCAAATCCTTCCATTGGAAATTGGAAATTTTGGCTAAGGAAAACATCGTGATGAAACCATAGCAAGGTAGTGTAGGGCTTTTTCTAAGCCCGCCTCGCTAGTTACAACCCTCAAACTGAAAATCTCTCGCCACTGCACTTGAGAGCCGGTCCCTCTAGGTACATCGTGCTTGCCATTTTAGACCACATTGTCATTTAACATCAGGTGAAATTGTAGTGAACGCTAAAACCAAACATTTTTTTTGTTCAAAATAGTCATTTTTTTAATAGTGTTAGAGTTACTATGTATTTACCTACTAGCTGATACCCGCAGCTTTATTTACCTATGTAAATTAAATTTCATGGTCTTGTGTCAGATATAATGTTTATACAAGAAATGTTATCATAAAACCTCTGGTTTGCAAATATTATTGTATATGTTAGTGAATGTCTGCTCTTGTATCTTTAGTTAATTCGATTACCAGAAAAAACTGAATGCGCTCTTATTCTTATTTTAAAATCGAATGATTTCTTGTATATAGTAAATATTTACAATCTATATGTCTACAATATTTGATGTATTTCTTCTCCATGTTTCGTTCATCACTACATAGTATAAAACAAAGTCGCCTTCTCTGTCCCTATATCCCTTTGTATGCTTAAATCTTTAAAACTACGCAACAGATTTTGATGCGGTTTTTTTAATACATAGAGTGATTGAAGAGGAAGGGTTATATGTATCATAACATAAATTAAATAATGGAAAAATACGGTTATTTTTGAGGTTACTCCAAATTTAACGCGTGCGGGCCACGGGCAGTAGTGAATAAATGAAAACTTCAGGATTGATTTTAATCATTTTTTTAGTGAATGACATAGGCTATATATTTTATACCCGTGCAAAGGCGGAGCGGGCCACTAGTTTTCTATATACAGATGACACAATATATAGATGACCGATAGTCGTTTAACATACGTTTAACTGTAAGAATATCCAGAAATAAAAAAATTACTAAAAAGCTGTACCTATACAATAATGATGGAAAACGATGGGCAAGTAGTAAAATATTAATGATGACAAAAATTGGCTAAACCTTGAAGGTTTCCTAACATTTATTATGTCGTTAATGAAAATATTCAATTTTACAACAATTTAACGACGCTTCGAGCACGGTTCGTCCGGGAGGCTCCAACGCAATACATGGATTAATAATTATGTTTACGACATTATCGCGGTATAAACTTTACTTCACCGATGCTACTGGGAGGTGAAAGCTCGTACGAAAGCAGCAGTGTAGGAGCTTAAAGCTTTCTATCTCTTCGTAATTTGATGTTTATGCGATAATTTTGTTGATTTACAATATAACTGTACACGCTTTTAAACTAGTACGATATATTGTAGTATTTAATATTGCTTTCATACAGTGAAAGTGTCGTAGGTATTTTACATGATTATTTCCAAATATACATATCTCAAATATATATACATGTATGCTTGTGACTTCGTCTACCTTAAATCACAATATAAAGCTATACATACGACAATGAAATAGTGCCTAGCGCTATCCCGTCATCAGTCTGTTAGAGCTCCATTGCAGGGCTATACGACTCTACCGCAAGAAAGGTATGGGCATAATCACCACGGCAGCCCAGGACGTATCTGAGAAATCCACAATTCAATATTTTCCCACCACAAGAACATTTCTTAGGTTCAGGTTTCCTCACGATGTTTTTTCCTTCACCGTCAGCCGATAGTGTTACCGATTTAAATTAATAAATGATCGCGAATCTTGAAAAATTCGTTACCGGGGTTCGTACCTGCGGTCATCGAATCGATATTCCACTGGTCAAACCACTAGACCGCCGTGTGTATCGACTTTTGTCCACGGCTTCGTTCGCGTTAATGTAAATTTGGCTATTCCCTCGGCAACAGTGGATGAAATATGCATTATGTCCTTTTCTGTTCCCTTGACAACGCAAATTATGCAAAATTTCATAATAATAATTATTATTATTTTATACTTTATAGGTTAGCGTTTCACCACAATCTCATTTGATGTTAAATGATGAGGTCTAAGATGGTAGTCACGCTAAACCTAGAAGGGAGACTGGCTCTCAAGTGCAGCTGCCGGAACACACCAACAGATGCTTGGCGACAGATTTTCAACTTCAGGGTGCTAGCGAGCGGACGGCGGACTTAGAAAAAGTCCCACCACCATGCTATGGTTTCATCACGATGTTTTCCTTCACCGAACGCTCCGCCTTAGTTGCTAGGATTCGAACGTACTTCCTTCGACGCTGTGTCCGAACACACTACCAACTGAGCTATCATCGCTTCGCTAAGTAACTAAGGCGTGAAACTGTAACACAAATAAAAACACAAACATTTATAATATTAGATAACATAAAAACTATGTCCATGACAAACAAACTTAAACGTGCCATATTTTTGTTGATCGGTCTTAGATATACCGACATCTCTATAAATACAGAAGAGAAAAGAAGGTATCATCATTATATAATGACGAAGGAGTGTATAGTTTAATTGAACAGTGCGTATATTAAAATCGTATGTCGTAAGACACTAATCGTAGAAAAATTACTTCTCGAGTCTGAGGAAATCTTTAATACCATCAAATTTATCTTTAACCGCCAATAAATTGTTCGATACATATTTATGTTACAGCACTATCGACACGTCTGTATAGATTTGAGTTTAAATTAAAATTTACTTGTCCTAATCAGTTTTTAAATTTCCTTCTAACATCATCGGCTTACATCAAATACATTGAACGAAACAGCCGATAGTTTTTTTTTTTGGTAATATTGAATAATATAACGATAACTTATGTTTATAACTAGCTATATTGTTCGTGACGATGCGCGAGAATTAAATAAAAGATTATATCGGATATTCGGTGTATCTTTTCTTTTATTTTGGTAACTGATGTGAGAAATACGTTTTAAACTAGTTGTACATATTTACGTATATTTTGTTCGACTTGCTACGTCACACGAGGTTCGCTGTTTAGAGCACGCGGTATTTCATTTCGCACGTCGGGGAGACGAGTGAGTCGTTCGGCTAAAGACGGCTCGCTTCGGTTTTGTAAAGCGTTCTCTCTATCGCACAATGAGTGCGATAGACAGAAATAACGCTATACAAAACCGAACTTAGTTGAATATCTCGGTCTCTACTGGACGTGCCGGTGCAGCTGTATTTAGAGACCATCACAATGATATTCATTAGAACTCTCAAAAATGGATTCTCGGCGCTCATTGTTAACCTTTGACAATATTTTAAACAACTACTGCAGTACAATACAATACTACTATAGTAACTAAACATACCAGTTGCTCTGCATTTTTAATCACAGTGAGATAACTAGAAAAATCGAACTTCAGTTAACCAATAAATTATTATCTTATGTACAACAGCTTTCATTAATTGCACTTTGCATTTAACAACTTAAATAACTTTGTTAAATGAACAAAATTAATTGTTCTAAGCTTAACTGTCCGTTTCACTGAACCCAATTTTAATTTAAAAATTTTAACTTATAGGATTATACCACAGAAAAAAGGACTAATTGGAAATGTAGTTGTAGTGAAACAATAAAAAAAGAAATACAACGATCTAAGCATTATTATCGCAATAGAAAACAGATTCATTCTAAAAAAAAAATAGAGATTTCTAACTGTACTTTCTTCATTTATTGCTTAATTATGACTACTAACTAATTAAGCAGTACGGTCCCACACTAATATGTTAATTCCAATCTATATTCATAGTTGGCCTTTTAGCAAATTAATAGATCACCGATGGCACCATATGAGAGATCCGTTTCGATCAACTAAAACTATTAATTATTATTTATGCAATCCGTATTGGATCGTGTTGGACTGGTTGTCGACAGTTTCCATACGACTGGTTGTTTGGCTTACTAAAAAGTTGGGCAAGACGTCAATAAATTGAGAGTATCTACGCGTGTGACCTCGATGCGATGGCTCAGTGTTAAGGTCATTAGATGCAGAATCGCTGTTATTTTTGTACTTTATAGGTCTACCGTTGAACCCTTATAATCTAATATTAAGTGATAATGTAGATTTTGATGGTAACATGTTAATCCTACTAAGTTACTGGCTCTCAAGTTCTGAACTACAACTGCCAGAATAATACTTTAGATATTTGGCGACAAATTTTCATCTTAGGCCCAGAATATACATATCGGTAAATAACGTACTAGGTGCTGGTAAACTGGCATCCGATACACATACCTGTGGGCGGCATATCAGTTTCTATAATCAAGTTGCTTCATGCTAGTAACGTGCTTCCCACTTTTTTTTTTATATTATTGGGGACAAACGAACAGGTGGGTCACCTGATGGTAGGTGATCACTGCCGTCCATAGACACTAGTAACACCAGGGGAGTCGCAAGTGCGTTGCCGGTATTTTAAATATGTGGGCCTCCGGCGCTCTCACTGGCCGAACGAAACGCAACAGTGCAACCACTGTTACTTCACGTCGGTTTTCTGTGAGAGGGTGGTACTACCCCGGACGAGCCGACCCATTCATGCTGAAATTCCTGTGAAGGGAAAAATCAAACGAATCGAAACGAACGAGCAGAATCTCGATACACATGCCGGTAGTTTGTTCTTACCAGTAACTGGCATGCTTTTGTACGAGTAACAAACATGTATATACTGGGCTTAAGGATAGTAGCTGGCAGACGGGCATTAGAAAATATCATCTACCATTAACCCTCATGTTATGGTTTCATCGTGACTTCTTTTTTTGTGGAAGTCTCAGGCTTATCTCTTACATATCTTACGGCCTAAGTTACAGTCTGATTTCCTAGAAGGGAGACATGATGGTAAAGAAAATTGAAGCTCGCGCATTTATAGCTACCACGTCCGTGATGTAAACTTATTGCCTAACTCCTCCAAATACATCAATTGTAAAAGCAATATTGTTGGTTTTAGCAAAAATTTCACGTTTAACTACTGACAGAGTATAAACTTTAGACGCTAAAAAGTTCGATAATTTCTATACAAACACATTTGTATCTAAACTTTCAACATTGTGCTATAATAGTTATTTGTATTTTAAACAACGTTTTAATTTGTATAATCATAACGTGTAAATAAATAATGTTATAGATTATCCCCTATTTTTACAAAAAATGTAATTTTATTATTAACTTTTGTGGACCAAATTTAAGTTAAATAAAGATTTAAATGTATATACATAACATTTTAATTACTTGTGCAATTAATCGTGTTATTTGTTACTAAAACACGTTTACAAGAATAGCGCGTGACGGACACTATAAATCGAATTGATCTAAGATGACGTTGCCCTTCGAAATTAATGTTTATTTTTATTTTTGATCGTCGGGTATTTCCCTTGTAAAAATATATGAAATCGAAACAGATTACCTTTTGTTTTGTATAAAACTCTTAACTATATTACTCTCCAGTCCGAACTTCAGCTTTATTCAGAGCGGCCAAAAAATATTGACGAGGACTATACTTTATCTCTTCTTTCATAAGAAGAAAATTCTGTAAATAACGTATTTTGTTTATAATAAAAATAATTCTTAATATTTGGCGGTAGTAATGATTATTTTTAACAATGTGTCTGTTCTATACTTCATTATCCAGAATACAAAATTATAAGGAGCAGTGATGGTAAAAGCGATAAACTTTGAACTTCTCCGATCGTGTTGATTGTTGTGACACTTATGACCTTGGGGTCAACAATGAGCGCGCCGGGTTGCGCCTTAAAATGATTCATAATATTTTAGTGCTTACTAATACGATTTGATTTTTCTTAACACTGCGGTCAATAACAGACATTACATGTAATCTATACACATATAACGGTATGTATGTAGATATGTATATATATGGGATTAGGGATGACACAATGGAATCTACAGTAATCACCTTTATTTTGTATCGTAGCAAATCATACAAATCTTTTTATTCACTATCTCTAACAACAACCTCAAAAAACAAAAGTCATTCCTCATTTTATTTTTAACAAAAACAAAACTGGATATGAGTACTTTGAGCCCTCCTAGGTTTTGTCCATTCCCACATATATATATCTATACATAAACCGTAGGTATACACTATACACGTACTGGAAACTAATTCATGTTTGAAAACTATATAATAAATAAGGTAATATTATCAATTTACGCTGTGAACTAATAATAATAACCTTAAGCAAAAGTAAAGAGTTGGGAGACAGAAGTTTAATTGTCAAATTACGTTGTGAAGAGGTTATGTAATGGTATTAAGGTAAGAGAGAGATGAGAGGAAGATTGTTTTGTTATTTGTACTAGTTCAACTATTATATGAGGTCCATAATTCTCAATCTTTTATTATGATAACTGATGTTTATTTCATAGTATTAACTTTGGTAAGTTAAATTGTCCCTTAAATGATTAGACATTGTTATAGGTAATATCAAAGAGTAGCTATTTATTTTATCGGTTTCAGAATCGAAATAAGATAATTTCCCGTTTCATAAAAATTAGAGATTTCGTCATAGATCAATTAACAAGTCCGAAAACAGAAAGCGATTTTAACTGTCTAAAAGCCAATCCTCTACGACCTTCGTGCTTTAAAAACCATGTCAATGTCACTGCTACAATTTTCATATGTTAGTCGGTTGTGCGGATCGAATATAATGGTCGGTTCACACGAGACGGCGTGAACGAGAGATGTGGGATACAGCCGTTAGGCAAGTTAGAGATTAGTCGCGGGTGCGCACGCGACGCGATATAACAAGCCGTGAACGTTCAACAATCGCACGGACATCTCATTTTTGGCTCGAGCTCGAAACGGTCGAGTTACAGGGAAAAAACGGAAAAACTAGAAAAAAAAAACGGTTAATTGTTTTTCGATTACCACGATGTAAGATCGATTTTACGCGTACTCAGGTTAACTGGTAATAACAATTTTATGTAATTAAAGGCAACGAGGCGTTATTCCCTGTCATGATTAGTGTTGCTAGATACAAATTTTGTTAGGACATAAATAAAGAAAAAATTAATAAATTTCTATAACATTTCCTGGCTAATCGTTTCAAACTATGTACAACTGAGTAATGTGCCTGTAAACTTTCGAAGTTATGTACGTTGTAAATTCTTTGGTCAATCTATATTATGAATTCGTATATTAATATTTTTCATTCTTTTATAGTATCGCTTGACTAATGGTAATCACAGTACAATTCAAGAACAACGGCAATCATTGAGAGGCCGGCAAACAATTGCCGATCCTTGCTGTCATGCCGGCATGACAGTCTTTGGCTGTTGACTATACATTCGCGGATCTCCAAATGTGATAAATTAAAAAACTGACGAATTTATCGTCATATACAAAGTTGTTACGACACATTTGGGTATAATTCTCTATCATCCCGATTGGTTACAGAGTATACAGCGGTTGATCCGAAAATGTGACCAGCCTAAGCAAGTATCACATATATAGTACATACATATATGGTATTTGGTGATCGATATTCATTTAAACATAATTGCCATGACCTACCACTCGACAAGTTTCTATGTTTTTATTGATAATAAATTGTTATTATTTTTCTCAGGTTTGGTTTCAAAACAAGAGATCAAAAGAGCGCCGCTTGAAGCAGTTGACATCGATGGGCCGCGGCCCTTTCTTCGGTTCTTCACGCAAGATGCGGGGGTTCCCCATGAACTTATCGCCGGGCGGGCTGGAAGAAGGCCCACCGGGGTTCCCTTACTTCGCGACAGCAGATGGCAAGTTCGAATTTGGGTATGGCCCGCCGTTCCACCATGATGCACCGTTCTTCCACCCTCCGCCAGCGATGCAGTTTAACCAGCCAGGTTGGTATTTTGAAACGCAAACATACCTATATATTTAAAGATGCTCAGTTTTAATTCACTGGAGTAACAAATTACAAACAAGAATCATTGCTGGAATATTGTACAATTATAAAAACAAAAAAAAGGTCTCGTCTCATTACACCGGACCATACCATGAGTGTATTTAGCAATATACCGTTCCATCATCAACCAAATACCGTAGAGTATCATAAACGAACTGATATCGAATTGCCGATAACATATTCATTGATATGTTCTAGTGGGCATTGTATTGTTCGTCTAGTTTTCTTCCGTGATCCTTTCGCAGCACGTTCATATTGGACCAGTGTAATGGAGCTAGGTCTCTCAAATGACTACTACTTCAATTGCTAAATTTGAACTAAACGCTAAAAAAATATAATCAATATCGCAAAATATAGCCAGCGTGGAATTTCATTAAGATTTGTTAGGTATTATTGTTATTATTTGTTGAATTTTGCACTTAAAGCTTTATTACAATGCAGAAGAACATCATCATCATCTTCTTCCCACCTAAGTAGGGTCGGCACAAAATGTTTTCCTTTTCCATTCTCCTCTGTCCGACGTCATCTCAGTATTTAGGTACACCTTTTGTACACGTATCATTTTTTATACAATCTATCCATACCTTCTTCGGTCTTTCTATATCCGTCCACCTTCATACTTAAAACTTTTCTAGTTGCATGGCTTTCATATCTCGCCATGCCATGAATATACATACAATGTAGAAGGACGTAATATGATTGTATTCTTTACATATAAACAAAATTGAATTTTCTGTCATTTCACCGCACTAGCCTTCAGAAGGATTATTTAAGTTATTTATTATATCGTTTTTGCATAGGCGGTAAGCGGTAAACATAATATTTAACAGAGGGAAACTTCAAATCGGTTAAACGTAGTTTAGAATAAATGTATATCCCACAATAAATCCTAGTGATATACGTAATCTTCATGAAATAATAAAACCATGTCCACTAGAGCGAAGTTGTAGGCAATAACTAGTCAAACATAGATTAACTACCGTTTTTCCGACTCGTTAGAATAAAATAAGATGATAGCAACAGTTAGTATTCTATCGCATCCTTCAATCTGACAGCGCGCCCCGCAGTCAGTACTGACATCTGTGATTGCAGTTTATAATAATTTGTAATTTTTGTAACAATATACAATTGAGCGTCGGTGAGTCAAATTTCAAGGGATACGTAACAAAATTCATATTATAGAGGTTTAAATAGATATTTGACTTACAAAAGTTGAGATTTTATTCTTACATTATTTTGAGTTACAGAGGTTATGAATAAATTACAAATCTTGTTACAGAGGGAATGTTTATAGTAAAAATTACTTTTAAAATATGAATTGCAATACCTTGTGAGGAAATACTGATTGTTTCGACTTGAGGATATAAATTTTAAGTAATGAATATTTTGGGGTTTGGAGAAAAGTGAGCCAAGGTTTTTATGCACTTGCATAGGTTTTCCATATACTGAAATTCGAAAAAAAATCATGTGTGCAGTGCAGTGCACATGCGGTGAAAAGGAAATCTTTGAAAAATGATGAAAGATTCATATGAACAATACACCATACTGGTTATGACGAATTTTCCAAAGGCTTCGTAATATCGTAATACGGTGCATTTGCATATGTAGGACGCTTGGACCAAAGCAAATATTATATAGTACAATACACAATGAAGTGACCGTGAAGATAACAAACACTGTATAATGTATTCTATCTCATTCCTTAGTACGTTAAGTCCTATAGATCCTCCTACTCCTAAATATTTATATCTTATTAATGTCGATTCTTCATTTCCTCGAATTGCAAATCACAACGGAGTTAAAGAAGTTTTTACTTTAAAAAGCATATATGGGATGCACTAGGCGCTAAGTAACGTGAGCAGGTCGTTTCGCAGGCGGCATGGAGACGGTGTCAGGGGGGGATTTTCCGGACCAGTTCCCCCCGCCTGACCACTTAGTTCTCCCACGGCCCTCGTCGCCGGAGTTCACGTTCGGCGACGGGCCGCCACCTCTCCACCCCGAGGGTCTCGTCTGGTAGCTGAAGCCGGAGCCGCGGGACTACCACGACTGATGCGGCTCGTCTGGCTACTAAGTGGACTTATAAATAATTAAGACATTATTTCGTATAACGAAACGGGACGCAGTGTTTTTGTGATGTTTATTTTTTTTTGTGGTGCGGTGATTAAATACAATTCTTACTTCTGTTCCTTTCGACGTTCTTTCTCGTAAATTCTACATTATTTTATATATTGACTATGGTAAGTCCAATGAACTAAC
Organism: Antheraea assamensis; assembly: GCA_035772565.1. NCBI lineage: Eukaryota > Metazoa > Arthropoda > Insecta > Lepidoptera > Saturniidae > Antheraea > Antheraea assamensis. The sequence continues at coordinate 1,835,294 of JAQQSE010000050.1, read as the reverse complement.
GTGCAAGGACTATGAATGACTGGTTAGTACATTAGTCTTTCCATTGTCGATATTTCTCTTTATCTTTCAACAAACTTATAATTTAATGCTTTTACCAAAATGTACACTAGAATTTTCATTTTACTGTGTAATATTACAGTATTCTTACTTACTTGAATAAAGCATAACATTTATAATCTGTTTAATATTTATTTCGTGTAATATGGTCTTAGTATGTATTAGAAAAGATGCAGATAATGTTTTTAGCTAATTCACAGTTTTTTTTGCTTTTATTTTAAGATTTTATGTATATTTTTTTAATTTCCCAAACCACTTTAAGTAATTAATAAGAATAATAATAATAATTGTAATTAACGTATTGATAAGCTACGGACACTGTGAATAATTATTTTATATATGTACAGATATAGAGTTTTATATAAAAATAATTTATGAAGTTACATAATAATTTATTGAAATCACTTTACTGCGAATATAATAGTTATTAGATTTGATAAAATAATTTTGGTTCCTATTTTAAGATAGATACGACAGTTTCAAAGTATTTTTATTTTGTATATTAATTTAAATAAGTGAAACATGATTAGTTTAATAAGTATAAATAGTTGTATGTGACGTATGTAAATATATAAATGTATGTACATAATAAGTATATATAATAAGTTTTCAAGTATATATAGCACATTAATTCCTTGTATTTTTTACAAGCAAACGACTCCCTCCTAATCACGATTTCGCAAGAGTAAAAAAGGCTAAATATTGATTTTAAAATGGCTAATTTCGTTAATGATCAGGTCATAATCTAAATTTAAATAAATCTTTTATCTATGACTTTATTCCTTGGAAGATTCTTGTATTACTTTTACAGAATTGGTAGTAACACTTCATTACAAAGGTTTGTATATGATTATGCTAAACTTACCATTTTGAAAATGTTATTTAGCGATGTTGCTATCGCTTTCCTCTTGCGTAATACGTAATTAGAGATCGGATTTCTTTTATTTAAATTTGGCATTTTTTTCTTATTATTTTCTGAAGGATTAAAAAGTGACGGCGATTTTTATGAAACGGGAATTAATAACGTTATAGATATTCATAACTATATTGTACGATTATCAATTCCAAAACGCTCCATTCAATTTCATATCTAGTTTGTTTTTATACTTTTTTGTTTATTAATATTCTGTTATGATATTGTAACGTTCTATTACACATTTACATAATACTTAATACATTTGACATCTTCATTTACATGATTTGCAATTTCTTATATTTGCTGATTATTTTTTAAATCAAATATTATTGTTTTGATTTGATTTGATTAAAAAGTATTATTATACTATTGTAACATTATAATCACTATATATTGTATTTTTTTTTAATAACCAATTTCTTGACACTTACGAATTTAAGGTTAATGCGATTTGTGGAAATATCGACGTAGTTGGAATGTTACCTGAAAACCAAGTTACAGGTTCCCGCCAAACTTTTTTACCGCTTTGAATATAGACGCATCATAGAACACAAATTTAGGCGTATGTGTACATATGATATTATATGTGCAACATCGAGACAACTTAGGGATAAATAATTGCCAATTTTAGTTTTCTAAAATAATATTTTAACTTTGTTTTGTATTCAACTCTAGACGATATTTTACATGCAAACGCGGACTTACAGCTATGTTCAGAGCGAGAAAAAAGATTGGCGAGGACTTCATACGACGGGTTATTGTATGTATTATATACAATACTTTTTAACAGCATCGTTAGAGTAAATTAGTTTTCCGAAATCTCTAGCTTTTTGAAGTAATAATAGCTAATTGAAAAGATTTAAAACGATGTGTGTATCCACTATCTAACATGTCCACATATTTGATAAAGGAAAACATCGTAATGCAGTTATATTCATGCTAAATGTATATAAACACTAACATGGAACAATTGAAAAATCTTACAATGACACCGACATTTCAAAAAGATTCTAATTTCAAAATGCCAGGTTAAAAATAAGGTTCACTGTAAATAGTCACGATATAACTATTTTTCCAATGGATTCCCATAAAATGTAAGGGAAAATTATCATGTGAAGTAATGAAGATATGTATCCAATTACGTTTCGAGTCACGATACATGTCACAAATTATCTCTTTACATTGTAAATATGTGGGTTTACGTGTGCTAGGCAATAGAAATTACTTCTGTACTTGTAAAAGTTAATTGGCTTATTTCCTTCAAAGTAACTAAAGCTACACGCATATGAATTTACAGTTCTCGCTAATCTTATTGGACGCTCTGTATGTACGCGTAAATGCGGGTTTACGCGTAATATAGTCAATTATTTAATACAAAATAAAGTTATAATAATGGCATTTATTTATTCTTAAGTTGTCTCAGTGTTATACGTATAACATAATACAGATTTATACTTCAATTTGTTTTCCGCGCAGCTATACTCAGAGCGGTCAAGACGTTTGCAGAGATTTTTTTAACGTACTTAGTGCAATTTTGTATTTAAAAATAGAATGTTCATTTTTTATCTACAGAAAAAATCTCTTCGTATTGTCGTTACTGAATGAACTATTTCTTTATTCAAATTTGTTTCAGAATAGATTGCTTCTAGATCCTTCTCTCTTCGATGGTCCTATTATTTATTACACCTTGTGCATAGAATCTAATTAGATTTAGGTTGATTTTTACCACTGTTTTATCATTTCAGTTAAACGAATATTTATAGAAAATTGTACATAAAATTACTATAGACATGTAAATACATATAATTTTGTGAAAATGTTCTTATTGTTTACATAATATTGGTATAAAGTTTGTGTCCTATCGTGACTCGATATGTATTGTGGATTTTAAATACAGGATCATATTAGGTACACGACGAGTACATTAGAGTAAGTGTTAATATTTGATACATTCTGTTATCTGTGTTTAGTACATAAACGAAAATATAATGGAATTGTATGTAAGAATAAAAATTCTCAAAAAAATATGTATGTGCATTTTTATTATCCTTATTCAAACCTGGTTTATTTTAACGCTATCTATCTAGTAAGTGATTGTAATAGATTTCAAAATGCTCCCGTGCAGAGATTCTCGACATTTTCAGTATTTTTAATTTTATCTCTGTGAACAAGATTGAGGGTTTACTTTGAAAACTTGTTTGCTTATAATATTTTCTCATATATGTTCTAAGTATAAGAAGGTATTTATTTTTTGAGTTCTATATACCTACCTACAGTTGAAAATAACTAATCGTTTCGAAGATATTTGATGGCGAAAACCGATAAGTTAACTAAAGTGTGTAAGAGTCAAACTTTTAAAACTCAATATCTCATAACTGTCTTTACTGCACTTTTTAAGTTTTCGCAGTAAATCCTCGGAATTCTAAACCAAGAAAAAAATTAACTAAGTTTGTTAATAAAAGGTTGGCAATATTTAACTGTAGACTAGCGGTTAGAATGCTTTTATCGAACGTAGTAGAAAAAATATATTGCAAAGACTTAATGATCAACTTTCAAAGAAAAAACTAATCAATACTCTACAGTTAGAGTAAAAACAGCATAAAATAGTGAAGCAGGATGAATTAACTACGTAATGTTTAGAAAGATTCGATTTAAAATCTATTCAATCTTATCATTAAATCCACCAGAGGCTGTACGATTACATTTAAATCATTAGTTTTTTTAGAAAGTTATTCTTTAACGAGATCTATTAATTGCCCATCAGGATTTTATCAGAGACAAAAGATAGCTTAATTTCTAGTATGTTCCCCCTACAACGCGTCAATTGATGTAGGTTCGAATGCTTCGAAGTCGGAGCTTTCGGTGAAGGAAGACATCGTGATGAAACCACAGCATGGTGACAGCGTTTTTTCTAAGCTCGCCTGGCTATCTACCACCCTCAAATTGAAAAGCCGTCACCAAACACCTGTTGGTGTGTTCCGGCAGCTGCACTTGAGAACCAGTCTCCCTCTAGGCTTAGCGTATTTGCCATCTTAGACCACATTGCCATTTAACATCAAATGAGATTATGGTCAAACGCTAAAACTTATAAGGTGTTAAAAAACAATAATTCTTAGCAAAATGTTCGTATGTACGTCCTATCTACCTTAAATACCACTAAAAATATTCACCACCAACTTTGTAGTAAGCATAATTATAATATAAATACAAAGACAGTATAAGTGCCAATTTATGGAACGAACACACACGTACTTTTACATTTATACACGAACGACTTCACCTGTTTCTTCTCACATTAAACGTTATCGTTGTCGACTACCCATCCTATGTTTCCGACACTCTTTAATAACAATTACTTAGGTACTAACTTGACCTCCCAATTTATAGTGAGGATAAAAGATAGTCAAGTTTTATTCTCAAAGAGTAATCTTAGAACAAACAGAGCGGCAATTAAAATCACCAATTTTAGGGCTGTTTGATACTCCCTTCCAACTTCTCGTGGATAAGAAATTTATTAGCGATGGGATATTGAAAACGATTTTAATTGATTTTCTTTTGTTATATATATCATTAAGCAAAAGCCATGATTTATAATTGAAAACAATTTAGTTTTGCATATAGGAATAAACTACATAACATTTGGGATTTTAAGACGTATGTTTAAACGAATTTCATTATCTATATCTATCTATTCTAATTAACCCCTACTTTAAAAAAAATTGGTACTCACATTCACCAGCTACAAAATATATATCCCAAAGTTGTTTTATAGTCGTTACCTTGTACACCCTATATAGGCTGCATCTACAATAGCTATAGCCCATAGAGCAAAGAAGCCCATGCCGCCAAGCTTCCCTAACTTACGTGCATCTCTGACGCGTGTCAAAGTTAGCGGGGAACCCAAAAAAAATTACACGTGCTCGCTCGCGTTTATATATATTTGTTTGGGACGCTTTCACGCCTCAATTACTCAACTGATTATCATGAAATTGTATTATATACTGTCCAAGATACAAATAAATGTGTTGAGTAAAAAAAAGTGTTACCGATGCATAGACCAAATCTATAATAGCACGAGCGATCCCGCGGGCAAAAAGATAGTAACAAATATATGTATTTTTGAAATAAATTGTACCTTGGAGATTGTTCGTTTGAATGCAATACACTATGGGACTATCCAGTTAGATTTGTATTTTAGGGCTTATTAAGGCTTATGAACCAGGGCTTTCGGTGAATTACAACATTGTAATAATTTTTTTTTTTTTTTTTTTTTTTTTCGAACTGACCTACACTGCCAGCTTCTTAGGCTTTCACAGTTTCACCGGACTACTAAGGGGAGCGCTTAAGGCACTCACCCGATTTTATATAGACGACTAGCACAAGGGCGCACGGCACGCCTCGGCTTGGGCTGTCGTCGAAAACCCGAATCTAACTAGCTAAGCTAAACTAAGCTAAGCCTATCCGTATCATACCTGTATGGGTTCGTGAAATATACATGGTTACCAAGCATGTATGCTTCACGATCCCGTACACGTATTTTGTATCTGTCTATCTGAGTTCTAAACTATTTCAGTTCGAAAGGGCAAAAAAACAAACAAAAATAGCCCACCACTATGTGTACCTACAAGTGAGTGTGTGTGCACGTGTGTGGGGTGATCGGTGTTATGTTGTAGACGAGAGTTTGATCAAATCGGTGTTACTCTGTTCGCGCATGCAAGCTGCTCGAGGGCTCCATACCGGAGGATCGGACCTCGGCTAGAGCAGTTGCCGAGGGAGGCCTAGGACTGTGTGCTGGGGCAAAATTCACAGCCAAACCGCGGCGGCGTGATCTGTGATTACGCGGGCGTGGGCGCGCACACGCTGTTCTACGAGTGACGAGAGGGTAATCTAAGTTACCTAACGTAATATCATCGGGAGGGTCAGTAAAAATGTAACGCGGACGTCTTTTATAACGCGGCGCGCCTGGCAGTGTATCGTAAGTCGCGGCGGATACCACTAACGGATTGGGATGATTCATGGCTCTATCGAAATAGCTAGTTGTGAGAGTTTTAACGTACTCCCAGATAGACGGCATCTCCAGGTCCCTATGGAGGTCGACTCTCCGGATGTACCACGGGGCACCGATCGCCTTTCGTAGAAAACGGTTCTGTATTTTTTGTAAAATCTTGAAGTTCGCTTTTGACATATGCGCGAAAACGGGACAGCTATACGTCAAAATCGGACGAATACACATTTTGTAAAGTGTGAGCTTATGTCTGACGGACATTTTGCTCTTAGCACATAATAACGGATGCAGACGACCCAAAACCATAGCGGCTTTGTTTCGTACTCTCACTGCATGCTGCTTAAACGTGAGGCGTCTATCTAACGTGACACCGAGATATTTGACCGTAAGGGCCCAAGGAATCTCGGTGTCATACAATTTAAGGGACTCTATATTGCTCGGACGCGGACGCTGAACCGGATCGAAAAAGATCGCAGCGCTTTTCTCGGGATTGACCTCTATACGCCATCGAAGAAACCATTCGCCGAGTTCCTCGATGGCCCTATTCATACGGATAGCTAAATGCGACGGCCGCCAATCGGAAGCGTAGATTACTGTATCATCAGCGTAACAACCTACCTCGAACCCCGGGGACCGAGGTAGGTCACTGATGAACAGGTTGAAGAGGGAGGGCGCGAGGATGGACCCCTGGGGCACTCCTGAACGTATCGGGTGGGGCTGGGATAACTCACCATCCACTCTATAGCGGAAGGTCCTATCTGTGAGAAATTCGCGGATGATGTGAACTAAACTATCCGGAATACTAGACTTGAACAGTTTGTAGACTAGCCCGTCGTGCCAGACCTTGTCGAAGGCCTTGGCGACGTCAAAGAAGACCGCTATTGTACGTTTCGGTTTAGGCTTGGCCGGACTGACCTGGGGCTGGGGTTCTTCGTTGAATTTAGAGAATATGTACTCCGTGAGGCGGTGTACTTGGTTCGTGCACGAGTGTTGTGCACGGAAACCGAACTGCTCAGGCGGCAGCAGATTCAACCTTGTTATCGTGGTCTGTAGGCGGTTCAGAAGGAGCCGCTCGTATAACTTGCCTAGTGTATCCAATAAACTGATAGGGCGATAGCTAGCGGGAAGTGTAGCTTTTTTGCCGGGCTTGTGAATGCCTATCACTATGGCCTTTTTCCAGACGGCTGGAAAGTGACCCTGGGACATGGCAGCATTGAAGATGCATACCAAAAGAGCTATGATGAAGTCAGGAAGGAGCTTCAGTACCTCGTTCCTGATTCCATCGGGACCTGGGGACTTCCTAAGCTTCAGACGCTTGATAGCGGCCGTCACTTCGTCAAAAGTAACCGGGGTTAGGGTATCCGCGCGAGGAGACGCGAGAAAGCTATCTACCGCGGATTTTATCGATTCGATATGGACAGGGTCAGTGTTAGCAGTGTTTGGAGAACATTGCTCCTCTAAACTCGCGGCGAGACACTCCGCCTTGTCTGTACTATCAAACGCGGGAGGCAACCCATGACCTCTGTCTAACGGGGGCATCGATGCACTCTGCTCTGATTTGAACTTACGCGTGAACGTCCAAAACGCCACATGGGACGGCTGGATATCCTCCAGGAGTCTGTCCCACCTGGCGCCTCGGATTTCTTGAATACGAGACCTAACTAACTTCCGTAAAGTACGTAAACGATCGCGATTATCTACAGACGGGTAAGTGTCGCAGGCTCGAGTCGCGGCGTTCTTTTCCGTGATCAACGCCCTCACGTCGTCAGGGAGTATGAAGCATGGTATGGTAGTAGACCTTTTTCTAAGCCCGTCTAGGTTATCATCCTCAAATTATTGATAAGTCGGTAAGCACCAGTCGGTGTGCTCCAGCAGTCTGCAATTGAGAGACAGTCCCCTTTAGGTTTAGTGTTTTTACTATTATGACCAGTTCGTCTTTTAACATCAGGTGAAATAGTGGCCTAACGTTAAAAAAACTTATCAAATATTAAAAGAAATAATTATTCGACGTCGTACGTCATTCGTTTTTATTATAATTAAATAACAGCGTAAAATATTAAAGAAAAAGAAAAATAACCGAAAAGGTAAAAATCAACAAACATAAAACAAAAGTTTATTTAAAAGATAATAGCACCCCCACATCGTCCTGCGGTTACATCGCACCACAGAAAATAACACTGCGGACGAAAGGTATCGTTCCCCGTCACATTTCGTCTGCCATAAACGAAAATTGGAATTTCGGCAAAGGGCACCACCAAACCACGTGTAAGTTCACACGGTCGAATTAACGCGGTCTCCTCATCGTTTGCTTATAATTGAACTTCTCTTGTTTGCCCTTCGTATGGGAATCGTGACTGTATATAACCTTAGTTGGAAAATATAGAAATCTAGTCATTGTTCCCGTTTCCTATACTTTTCTTTTCTACCTTGCTTTATCTACTATCTTTAAGCTTGTATATTAACATTTTACTTCAGTTTATGTATTAAATTACAGGAGGATATTAATTTTATTAATCATAAAATGTGTCAATTTCTAGGTTCATTATATTTTACGAAGCATCTAACATGATCAATGGGCAAGAAAGTTAAATAAGTCTTGTACAATGCTTTATAATGTGTATGTATTTTCGAAACTTTAAAGTTATGACGTAGGTACGCCTCGTAATTTCCCTTTGTACGTTTTACAGCCACGGGCTTGGCGACGATCTCGCCTAATGGTAAATGATGATGAGATCGGCGGTGGATCACTCTACCCCGCTGGATACTTATTCACTCTCGTCTTGTATACTCCTAAGTTGTAGGATAACGGGAAGACAGACGCCGGGAGTGAATTCCACACCTTAGCCATACGTATAATAAATGTGGAAGTAAATCGCTTTATACGAAACAAGAGAATATCAACCATATGATTGGAAACCCTCACGGCGTTTAGTCGTCCTTTTATGTAATAGTGACATTGGAATTAAATAAAAAAATTAATAAAAAACAATTACACAGTTTTTTTTTTAATTATTAGACTACAAAAACAATAATTACTTTTGTCTAATATCAATATGTTAATTATATGGACGTAAGTTTTTCTATATTTCATACCTTTGACTACAATCTTGCCGAACATCAAATGACGACATTGCCTGAAATTAGTTCAATGCTAAGTCTATAGGGACGGACTCTCAAGTGCAGTTACAGAAACAGACGGACAGCTTGAGTATGTACCACAGTGTTTTTCTTCACCGAAAATGTAGACTCATTGCAAGATTCGAGTTCGTGTTCGAGGTAGTGTCCAAACGAGAGTTCATTTTTCGATTGTACCAGAAAACCCATTGCCCCATTATCCTAGTAAATGCATCATATATGGGAATAATGGTAAATAATTTGTCCACTTCTAAAGTGTAATAAGTACATCAAAGGCGAATGTTGTGAAACACTTCGGCCCCCGATAACCGTGACGAATCTTGAACGATCGGCTATCGTTTTCGGTATTTCCCATATTCTCTCGATACAAAGTCCATACGTACATTATGAATGCGAAAGTAAATTTTATTATTTATCTATGTATTATTTATTACCTTTTCAAAATTGAATGTTTGAACCGATCATAGTGTCATAGAGAAACTTTTCATAATATTATACAAAATTACATCGGAAGAAACAGAGTCACAGACAGATCTGTTTTCATCATTTCCAGATGTCGCCATCGTTGACATATTAATCCAACCTGTACCTTTAGAATAATTGAAATCATTTAGCTCCTAAATCATAATCGATATTATTCAACAGCATTTAACTCACCTATCACGAAGCATAATTTAGTTCTTTGAAAAATACAAAAAAAAAAAACAAGACGAAACATCCTCAATAATGGAGTAAATACCACACGTAACTGTCTATTAATCAGAACGATTGTTGTTAGACAGGGGTCAGTGCGAGGGAGAACGATGATTTATATGGAGCACGCAATAACAACTGCTGAATGTCGAATCTGATAAACCAAATGATTAGAGTTTTAATTCACTTGTTTACATTCTGTTTACACGAAACGATTCTTTGTCATGTTCGCACGAAATTAACGCGCTAACTAGATATAAACAGGCTTTCGACATCATATGCCAATAACTAATATAAATTAATGTGAAAGTTAAATTTTTTTGTTTGTTACGCTGACACACCGTTTGTTCGGGACAAGGTAACGATTATGTTTCTGATATTTTATTTATTTTAAAAAATTAGTTGTCTCTAAAGTCGGCTTAGAGATGATAATTTTATGTGATAACGTCATAAGAAAACATTGATTGAAAATTGCATACTCTGATGAATTGAATTGAATTATTATCGCGGAATTAACGATGAAGTGGAAGAGAGATAGATGCGTCACAAACCGAACGCTTAGGTCCATCGCGCCTCTCTATCGCTTGTTGCGCGCTCTCGCTTACACCCTCGGCTCAGGCGGAACGTGACAATGAGTCATGCTTTTTCGTACGTGCAGCCTGTGTTCATCTATTTATGAAACGCTATCACGTCAATATATACATTAATATTGTATGTTATATTATATAATAGGCATTGTCCATGATTTCGTTCGCGTTACTTACAATATTTATAATAAAATTTACTCTATGTTATACAGAGTGTCAAATTTTTAATAAAATAATTTTTAAGCATGTATCAATAACTTTAGAGATTAATTACAAGCATACAAACTTTACTTCTTCGTAATATTTTTACACAGAAAATTCTGGTGTTCGTGTATTAACAATTCTTCTCTATTCTTCACAGTTTAGCCGATTACGGTGCATTTTTTCTTTTTAACTTATAGGGTCATTTGAATGGGTCTTAGTTGGATGCACTGCGTGTAGCTATTTCGAAAACCAGATTTTTAAAATTCTCCGATCAACTTTTATTTAAATTTGTATTGAATTTCTCACATAAAAAATATGATTATTTTTACATCTATGTTTGTTAAGGTCTGTGGCAAAACAACGTCTGCCTAGCAGGCTCGTAGCTAACGGTAAAGATTAACATAATAATGTATATAACAGAAAGTTAATAACACCTTTTTTTTGTGGCGAATACCTATAACAAAAGGAAAACCGATAAATTTGATATTAAGTAGTCACTGCAAGACATGACCAATACCTATAAATATTTACAAACGTAACGGCCATACATTAAGAAAAAATTATGTTGTTGTTTTATTTTACAATAACGACTTTTATTAACTGTTGTCAATTATTCTGCTGTTGAATAATTTACTATATTAATATTCTATTGCGATTTGTAATAATGACACGGTAATTAAATGAATATTTGAATGTGAGTAACGTGAAGTAATCTCCCTTACACATCTGTTGATTGTTGAATAATGTCAGTTTGTTCGTTCATTACGATTACACCGGCTGACCATCGTCACTGTTATTCATAATAACGGACAATCAACAACAGAACAATAACATGTTAGATAATTTCTTATTGTATCTACTACGTACGAGTAATTCATAACATTATTAGTTATTGAGTTGTTAAACCTCTCCTATACTCCAACCTATCCTCAAGTTGTGGTGGTCGAATGTCAATTCGATGGCACATATCCATTTTCGGAATTCACGTACATTTACTGATATAAATTGGTAATACTATCGGCTGACGGTGAGGAAACCTGAACAAGATAAATGTTCTTGTAGTAGCACTCACTGTACGTGGGAACAATATAGAACTGTGGATTTGCAATCACCAACATGTCTTGGGCTGGTGTGGTGATTATGCCCATACCTTCAGGAAAAGACGTATGACCCTACAGGGGGTCTATTCAGGCTAATATGATTATGTATTTTATATATGATACGGGTTCCTTATTACCTGTACATACTAATACACGCTACTACTTCACAATATATATATAGATATATGTATATATAGTTCTGGTATTTTTATATTCACTGCCCAGATTCCAAACCTTGTATCGGGAAAAAACAGTTTAAATGACAAATTCGATGATTTGTTTTTACATTACATTATTATATTAGTATATTAAATGCTACCCGTACACTTCACTGAGCTTTTTTATGTCGCTATAGAATTTCCCTACGTCTTCATATCAAGCTATTTAAATGTAATGAATAGGCAATAGTTGCAATTATTAATAATAATACTTAAATATTATATAGTTTACGTTACTCAAACTGTGAAGATAAATTTAACTGTATTTATTATATATTCCAAGCCGTTCAAGCTACAGAGCCTGTTAAAGAAAGGGACTAGTAGAATAAAAAAACATAAGTCCTTCCAGACGGATTTGTTTTTTCGAACCGACTACACTGTTGATGTGTTCAGGCCTCTACAGTTTCACCGGAGTACTAAGGGGATCGCTTAAGGCGCTCACCCGGTTTTGTATGGTAATCAGTACAAGGGCGCACGGTTTGCTTAACATCCCGAATCTAAATAAGCTAAGCCAGTCGGATTAAAAAAAATCTCTACATAAAAATGTGAACGAGGGAGTGAGACAGACAAGGAAGTATCTTTAAAAATATTGACAATATTGACAGATCGACAATCAGTTGTCCAGTCGCCATTTTATTTTATTACATGCTATCGAAAGTAAGTCGATACACCATCGAAATTAGCTTGCCCTTAAATTCTTAGTAGTTGGACGATCAGCTCTATATAAATTATTGTAGGTAAACAGGACACGTGCGCGGTTTGACATTTGCGTGCACGCACCCCACAGGTCAGCCGCGTGTGATCTCTGCCGAGCCGCGCGTCAGTAACTACGAATTGCACGGAACAATAATTTCTCATTTAATTGTGTTAATTTAAATATGCTAGTTGATGGCCAGTATTTGTTCTTCTATTCGTTATTTTGTTATTAGCAAAGGGTTCATTGTAATCACACTATCATTTCTTAGGGAGTCCATATTAAGAAAGCTTAAAAAATGTTGCATTAACCAACTCTATAATGCTTTTATCGTTGTACGTTTTGTTTTTCGAACTGACTACGCTATTGTTTTGCGGTGCCTTCAGAGTTTCAGCGAACTACATCAGTGTACGTCACTGTGGCAAAATCTATACCTAGAAAGGATTAAAAAAAGAAGTTTCTGTTCTTTATACGGATTAATATTTGAAACAGCTAGACCAATTTTGATGAGACTTTTATGGGTAGATAGCAGACTTTTTAGAGTATTATAACTAGTATATATTTTATTACTCCTTTCTATAGGAGCTAAGCAGTAAGGAATAAATTTAACCAAGGTAGCTTAAAACCGGTAAAAAGGTTATAATGACTTTTATTATTAGAATAATAAAATCATATTCAAGAGTACGAAGTCGCGGGCATTAGCTAGTTTCATTAAAAAACAGTCCTTTAATAGTACATAATAAACATATTCATGTCTTCGATCAATCCTTCTATATCTTTATTAGATTGACATTTTCGTACTTAACTATTCTACAATCTACATCCAAAAGTAAATTAGAGTTCTACGAGTATCACTAATTTTCCCATCGGCTTTTAATATCGTATATCTACTTATTAAAAACGATTTAATGAAATTATAACTTATTTCTATAGAAACAAGGTACATAGTTGATAAACCGTATGTAGTTATTAGTAATAGCAAATATTAGGTGTTGACAATAAATTATGAAGCGTGCACCCCACGTCGGTCGCTTCGTGTTTTGTTGTGAAATATATTAACTGTTTATCGCATTTTTATTTTTTTACGTCGTCTTGCCAATGTATGGGAGTGTGGAAATTAGGGAATATATGTTTATGAAGTGAAATGTCTTATGGGAGGGCTTTGAAATTCTTATCGGTAACCTTTTTGAGTGACGAAAAGTGGCGGGAGTGAACACTGTGCCGAATAGAGTGTTGAAAACACCGGGTCTGTCTGATCACCGAAGTTAAGCAACGTTTTCCCACAATACATACGTTTCACTTCTGTCGTGGGTCTTTACGATACACCCTGTTTTTCTTTTTAAATGAGAAATGAAAAAAGGGTATTAAAATAAAAAATACTGTATCTAAGTCTGTTTAGGAGTAGAAAACACACACAGACACACATCGATATTTTAAATATAGTAAAATTATTGCATACCACCTAGTATCTGCGTCTTCGTTGTCGTTAAATAGGGCTTTCTAATTTCATAGAAACTTTGCACTTTATCCGATTTAATTGTGTAATGTCTTTTTCGTTATATTTTTGTCATCAGCCTTGGCAAGCTTTTTGACGATTTCAAATAATCTTTTAAGTTTTGTAATTTCTGCTTACCCCCTACGAAAAAGCATAATCATATGTACGCTAGATAAAACTCTGAAAAGTCCTCTATATGACAGTAAAAGCCTCATCACAATCGGTTTAGCTGTTACCGAGATTGATTCTCACAAACCTCAACCACTTCAATTTTATTTATGTGTTCTCAGATTGGGGCCGTATGACGTTAGTCTGCAAGCACCAAGGTAATACTTTTTTACAATCTACCTACATGTCCCTTCCATCTTTTGGACTTGATGGAAGTGAAGTCTGGTATCAAATAATTTGATAATTCTGTAAAGCATGTAATCATTAATATCAAGGCATTTAACGGACATTGAAATTACCGCGACTCTATTACTTGCACTTAAACCATGATTAACTAATCTTTGTGAACTTATTATATCATGCTCATGCAACGCGTCAAGAGGGAGGGAAGTGACTCGTATTGCGAAGACCTCCCTCTCCTAATAGTTAGAATCCATTAGTACATGAGTAGAAATAATAGAAATAAACATATTATAAGTTTTCCACCTAAAGCGAACTGATGTTATTTCAAAGAAATATTATTTAATATTTTATAAGATAAATTCTAAGAAATAACTCACTAAATTATTTAACTTCAACCTTTTAAAGTAAATAATATAAGAGCGCTTTTAAAATTACCTAAAATAAATATATTATCCTGAATTGGGCTATAATTGAGATGAATAGAATTAGTCGTTTTTTGTGTCATTACAAACATTTACAGTGTTTCTCCGACTAATAAAAATGCCCCTTGAAAAATGTTCCAAAAACCAAACATTTATAATGTTCGTAATATTTCATACCGAATTCTACTAGTTTCACCTGTTGAAAAATAAAAAATATTGAAATATTAAAAGGTACCATCGACCCCAAAAATGCCGCAGAGTAAAATTAATTATTGTTCTTTTTTGTCTGTGGCCTGTCGAAAAATGTTGTAGCAGAAATTATTTGGTGTTTAGCCGCCAGAGGGCGTGGCAAGATGTGATTAATACATTTCTAAGGAAAAATATTTATAATGAGTTCGCCGGCCACCGACTTTTGTTTTCGAACTAACAACGCAGGAGAGAATATTCAATTATATATCTATGTGTATTTAATCTAATACTTATAAATAATTAATAATATAATAATTTCAGCAACTAGGTTCTTGATACTGTAAATAGACATAAAATGTACTTTATTTTATACTAGCAGCCCGCTCCGGCTTACAAATAATACATTTGTATTTATGTCTAAGTACATTTTGTATTTATGAATCATTTGATTTGTAAATATACCAATCGTCATTATTTAAATAAAATGTTTTATGTTCAAAATACATAAATATCCTAACATTTAGGTCGTAACTTTTTTTTCTTTGCTTTTTTGGCCGGCATTGCGATTCCACATCTCTTTGAAACCGAATAAAATGTACAAGACGACAGATATAAGATTTTTAAAAGACCATATCTTTTTTCGCGTCGGTCATCGTATCTCCGAGGAGCCACGCCCACGGTCCGAAAATTTGCATTCAGCTTAATCTGTCATTGTCTGGGATCCAATAAAAAACTGTTCGTGTGAACTCGGTTTTTTGTTTTATTTTAATGAATAATTATTTCTTACACTTTTGGATAAATCGGTTTTCCAATAGTTTTCGTTACGATTTTGTTTGTAATCTATATAAACTTTTCCCCTATAGTTTTATTACCCACCATTGTTTATTAGGGTTGTTTTATTCAAACACATTCTTATGGAATAATATTATTTTGCTTCATAACAGAGAGCTGATCGAAAGCGGTGTTTTGAAGAATGGGAGAACTTGTGCAAGGTTCGATTATTAGAAGCGCAAAATTAACGCACTGTTATGTTCCAATTTGAAGATGTGACTGATTGGCAACAGGCTTAGGCTCAGGTCTGCGGTTCTAGTGAGGTTGGTAATACTAAGATAGGTTGCAGTGACCACATTACAACGCAACGACTATTATGCGTGTTTGGGCTACTTCAAGAACGAAGCTATTCAAAGTAAAGTAAGCAATCAAATCAAACAGTTTCATAAGAAAAATATTCATTAATTGATAATTAGATATAGCGAGTTATAAATTAAATAGAAAAATGCTATATAGAAATAAGGATTTAATAAAATTTCCACAGCTTAACTATTGAAGTTAATACAACCAACACGTACAATGCGCATTTGCTCAAATTCCGATATTCGCTTGCACAAACACACACACACTCCTATAAAACAGAAAGAGGCAGAAAAAAAGTCGCAAGGATTCAGAACAGAGAGTCGGAATAATTCGCTCTTAATGTCAAGTCTAAATAATATTTTTTGTAAAGAAAAATAAAAAGATTTACGAGTGAAAATATTGGTATCGCTTTATTCTCTCTGCGCCTGTAGTGACATAGTGACATCAGGTTATTGTATGTGTAGAGAAAACTGTCCCGGTTACCTCAGTCATAACATGCTACACTATATTTTAACAATTAACTTTATACAGTTAATTGGCATACTAACTATGAATTTTAGTGGTCCGTCAGTCAAATTGATGTATAGACCGTTAGCGACTGTATCCATACGTATACGGTATACGATAAAATAGAATACGCAATTACAATGAATATAATTATTAAACAATTACTTTTAGGACTATTATCATAGCTTAATGTTTTCTTAACTAACCACCCATGAATATTATATATTATGAACCCAAGTAGAGTATAGATATCTAATAATAGATATAATAGATACGAATGTGAGTTTGTTCGTTACGTTTTTATATCGTAATTACAGAACAGACCATCAAACGGCCATAACGGCAGATCTCCATATTTTTTTAGACGTGATAACGTCTTATAGGTCGATGAACGGCGGCTGCACGCACGAAACAGCAGGAGTCATTTTCACGTTCCGCCTGAATGGAGCATGCAAGCGAGAGCGCGGAAAAAGCGATAGAATTCGGCTTGTGATGCTTGTGATCTCTCGTCCACTCCATCAGTAATTCAGTGATAATAATGAAATTCATAAAAGTATGCAATTTTACATCAATGTTTTCTTATGACATTATCACGTAAAATTATCGTCTGTAAACCGACATTACAGACAACCAATATTTTTATTTAGATTAAGTAATGCTATTTTCTAAATATTACATTGGAAACAAGCAAACCAATGTAAGATAAAAAAGGCTCTTAATATTCATATTGGTGGTTCGACGGCGGCTCGCGGCCCGAGGCGTCTTCGCAAAATTATTACGAAATAAAAACTAAGCCCGACTGCGGTTTATAATATAAAGAGGACAAAATAAACTATTCGACCAGTATTTATAGAACTTCTTATGAAAACACTCAAACGTAAAGCCGGTTCTTAATAAAATGGCATTAATGAAAAACAATGCTGTGGAACGCGGTTAGGTGTCTACAGAATATATTTGTTCGTATGTCATTAAGTTGTATCGACGTACCGTAAACAATATATGTAAATTATCGGGGTTTGCCCGCACTCGCATGCACATTGTAATATGATTTCGGTCCGACTGTCTTGCCGGTATTCTCGCGTTATTTATCTACTTATCGACATTAAGGTAAACAAGATTGTAAATTATTCTGGCTTCTTTAACCTGTGACTTAATATTGAAGCTTTAAGAAAATAAGGGTTTATTTATTACTAGATGATACCCGTGACTTCGTCTGCGTTGTTTATTATTTTAACAATATATTTGATGTGCAGAAGAAATATGAACAAAATTGAAAGGAAATTAGCAAAAATATGATTACCCACTTTTCTTTCGTGCTTAACTTGCACCGTCATTTAAATTACAATAACTTTTGACAGAGTGAACTGATTATAATGAAACAAAGACTAAATATTATTTGAGGATATGCTTTACTTGTGGTGCGATATGGGATATCAGGGACCAGAGACGGGCTGGCAGTACTGAGATGTATGTAACTGTGAATGCCTATGTCAGCGAGGTACCATGCAACGTGACCTAGGCGCATAGTTAACTCATAAAACAAATAATCATATTACGCTATAGTAGTAGTACAAAAAAAGTCGTGGTGGTCTAGTGGCTTCACCGGTGGAATATCAATCCGATGTCCGCAGGGTTCGAACCCAGGCGTGTATTAACGAATTTTTCGTAATTAGCGTACATTTACTCACTTAAATTGGTGACACTATTGGCTGATGGAGAAAGAAAATATCGTGAGGAGACCTGAAGTTGAGAAATGTTTTTGTAGTACCACCGTATGTGGGAAAAATATAGAATTGTGGATTTCTCAGAATTTGAAATCGCCAGTACGTCGTAGGCTGGCGTGGTGATTATGCCCATACCTTCCTTGGGGAAGAGGCTTACAGCCCTGCCGTGGGTCTCTTACAGGCTTATGATGATGATGACGAGTAGGTACTCAAAATTTAAAAAATATATATTTACGCGAGTGAAACCTCGTTGTATAGGTAATTTATAAAAAATATCGTTCCTGCAATGATAATTCTTCTATTCCTTTATAAACCGTAGCACGGTAGTAGGCCTTTTGTAAGCCCGTCTAATTAGCTACCCCACCCTCAAGTTGAAAATCAGTCCCCAAGCACATGTCGATGTGTTCCAGCAGCTGCATTTGAGAGCCAGTTCCTCTCTAGGTTTAGAGTGTCTATCATCGTCATTTAACGTCAGATTAGATTATGGCCAAACACTAAAATATATATAATAAAAAGAAAAACAAACTAAAAGTCCACCTATCAAGAATCTGTTAAAAATAGTTCCTTTAATTTTTTTTCAAATTACCAGATGTTAAGGCGTACACATAGTGTGCGTGCTGCCCGCAAGCGGAGGGCGGGTAACGTTCTAAATAATACAAGCAGTAGCGAATACTTCACGCTAGCCTGAAGGCACCTTCATTAAACCGATGGAAATTATGGTAGATAGACTACAAACTGGTGATTTTTCTAAAGTAACTAACTTTATTACCGATCTTAACGATAAAAACAGCAGCGTTTTCGTTTTTTTATCAAGCTATATGAATAAAAATCATTTGTCGAATGTTTCTATGCACATTATTACTTCAGAATGTATACATATTTGGCTAATTTTTTTTTTGTTGCTATTGTAATTGTCAGGGAAAGGTTTGTGACAAGTAAAAGTTTGAGAAATCGTATTGAAAAAGTGTAAAATTTGGATTTATAAAATCTCCATATAAAAAAGTGAGTAAGACAGAAGGGAGAAGGGAGATTTTTTTTTCAATTTATACTTCTTTTAGCGCGTTAGGGAAAAATGATGAGAGTAAATTTTTACAATCCGCGAGCACACCGTCACGAAAAGCCGACAACATTTTATTCAAAAAAGGTATGTATGTATTAAATACCTTTTTTCTATTGTTAGTGTCGTTTTTTCTACAAACGAAGAATAAGGCGAAAGATAAAATTTTTGAAAATATTTTTATCTTGTTACGCGAAAGAAGTATAACTTCTAACGCGTGCACATAAGTACCTACTCACTACTTTTTTATTAGCGCCTATGGTCTTTATCCACAATTCAGCCAGTGTCATTTGGTGACTGTCAAAATCCAAGTAATAAACAAACAACAAGAAAATTTTGAACACAAGCTGAAAAAACTAAAATTTCAATCGACGTTGAAAAATAACCACATCTAAAACAAAAAGTTAATAACAAAAGACATTGTTAGTAGAACAGATACAAAAGTAAACATTAACACAAAAAATAAATACGTTATTTGTATGGATGTTTTTTTTAAGCTTAATTTTCATTTAAGGTAATGAATTTAACCCACAAGATTAATTTAGGGACAGAAGGCGAGGGTAAGTAGAGTTGAAAAATATTAACAGAACTGACAGATTGACGTACAGTTGGTCAGTTGTCATTTTATTCCATTACATGGTCGTGCTGTTTTCTTCGTTAGTACACTCGTGAAAAGCTGGGGCAGGCAGTTGGCATATATTAAAAGGTAACTTCCAGACTGATCTTCACATATGTTACAGTACAAGGAAACCTTTTTGCATAACTTCCTAACAAAACAACATATTAGTTATGAAAAAGGAAATAATATATTTTGTATCCCTTGGACGCACAACATCAATGTTATTTAGTTTGTCGCTGATATACATATATTTCAGACAGTGGCTTGTCTGTATATTTATGATATAACAATTCATAGTATAATAATAGTTATTATTATTATTTACTTTTTACACTTCATTGTCGTAGATCCTTAGTGTAAAGATCGTACGACAACCACTTTTAAGAAGTGTATAAAACATTTACAAAGAGTTTGTTGTGTATTCATGCATTATCAGCTTTCGCTCGCGGTTTCGTGCGCGTTAGTGTGGATTTGGTTTATGTCTCGGGAACAGTAGGTAGGTTCCTAATTTTTTTCTGAATGAGAGGTCTGCCTTAGTGCGCGCATCACTCAGTCACTGGATAAATTTCGAACTGCGACTAAAGGGTCGGCAACGCGCATGTGATACTACCGGTGTTGCAAGCGTCAATAGAGTGCGGTGACCGCTTATCATCAGGCAGACCACATACTTGTTTGCCACCATCGTGACATAAAAAAAAAATTATGACACTTGGTTCTCATTAAAGAAATAAATATCGCGATAGCTTTATTGAATATACAGTTATTAGAGCTTTAAGAAACCACGAGTTTTGTAAGTACTACGTATTCAGTAGTTTGCCTAATTAGATAAAAACAAGTATTGTGCAAGTTTTATTATGACAAAAATTTGAATACCAAAATACACTAGTTTTGTTCGCAGCTTCGCTTCCGTTACTATACATTTTACCTATTCCTCGGGACCACAACTTTTCTCTGGATAAAATGTACCCTGTAAATGTACCCCTGTTTTTATACTCTTGGGAAGGTTTATGCAAAATTAAATGATGATCGATTCAGTATATAAGAAGAGATTGCACAATAAACAAACAAACCAATTTTCATTTGTATAATATTAATTACGATTGTCCTATATGAAGTAATTGAATAAAATTGTAATTATTATTATTCTACGTGTAATGTATTACATTTTTTCACTTGTGTCGATTTTTGACTCCATAACAGTAATCCTCATATTATCGAATTATAAGGTGCACTATATGCTTTTGTGTAAAGTAACGTTTTCGAGAAGGAGCCTCATTTTGTGTGATTCAAATAAGAATTATTAAAAAATAATGAATAACGAAGGCAGTACGCGTAGGCGTACTTTGCTACTTTATAAACGCTGTTCCCGCGTCCGCCGTAGGCTATAAACCCACCCTAACGTGGTTCAGAAGGTATAATTTCCATTTCAAAACAAATCGATTTTTCAAAACTTTAATTATTTCCACTTTGCAAATAAAATGTTTAATGATACATTTTAAATATTATAACGATTAAAGTTACATTTTTATCGCTGTGTATTTGTTTATATCCTATAAATAAAATGGTAGAGATCTGTCGTTGTGCCGTACATCATGCAAAAGTATTGTATAAATTTCGATTTTTTTTATGTTACTTCCTGGACACTTAGGCCCTACCTAACAAATATCATGTTATGTTCATTTAATATAAACTCATTAAGTTTTCAAGAAACTACGGTTTTAATAAGCACTACACTTTTAATGATATACTATTTACTAGGTGGGGCGAGCAGTGTGGTGCGCATGCGCGTGAGAGGAGAAGTAAACGGATAACATTGTTAACAAAGAAATATTTTAACTAAAAATTTATTTTCGCTTTCAAATTTTTTTTGGTTTTTTCCTGTGTGTTAAGTCGAGTGTATCAGTCAGTCTCAAGTAAGAACAGTCATCACTCCTGTCTCTGAATTTAAAGTTATTTAAAAAACCGACAAAGACAATTTGAGATCGAGTTCTGGCATAATGAATGAAATATCTATGCTACTTTCTAGAAAAAAAAGTTAAGTACATAAGACCTCCACGCTAACTTACATGGCTTTTTTATGTTGCCTGTTGCCTTTCCCACCGACTCCGCCCAGTTAGAAGAAATGCTTCGTCACCGTTGCCTTTCGTTTGGTTTTTTGTTTTTTTTTTTTTCAATGTGTTGTTGAATAAAATTTAATCACAGTTTAATCTACTGTTCCAATGGGTTATTTTTTGTGATGCATTTATTTAAGTTAATAGTGTATTTTATGTAGTTCGGCGACTTCTGTGAGCGGACATCTTGGTGGGTTATTCAGAATACGTTTCGAATTTAAAAAACTGTTCTCCGAAGTAATAAATAATCAAATCACTTGATGATTTAAATTACTGTTTTACAACTTGCTCCATAGAAACTCCAGGATACTTAGTAGCTACTGTTACAGACAACTATTAAATTAATAAAAGAAAAGATAATGAAATAGTTGAAGTAATCGTATAGCAGGCGTGACCAGGTCTGACTTGAGCAGCTGTACTTGAGAACCTGTCACCTCTAGGCTTAGCATGTTTACCATTTTACACCACATCGTCATTTAATACGAGATGAGATTATGATCAAATGCTAAAACCCATCAAGTAGAAAAAAAGACTATCGTTGTACAGCTTTGGACGCCATTTTGTTTTATTTGTAAGTATGTCTGTAAAAGTCAAAAAAGACTATTGTTGTACGGCTTTGGACGCCATTTTGTTTTATCTGTAAGTATGTCTGTAAAAGTCTATGTTAGTCAAAATGGAATCTTAAGTAGGTCAATTCATTTATAAAGGTCGGCATAAAAGGCACAGGCATATTTTTCGAGTATATTTTTGTTAAATTCTTTGTCTTAATAGTCTTAACGGTTTCATGGATTTTAATATATGAGGTATCGTTAAATTTGTATACAATTTCTAAAGATGACATTATTGACATATATGAATAAAACAAGAGAACGTTTTATATATAGTACTAATACTCAACTTACTGAACGACTTGTTCATTGGCATAACAAAAAAATGTCTATTCTTTGTTAGAAAAAAAATGATTATCTAATACCAAGTATATAAATAAAATGTCAGAGGTATCCCATTATGTACGTATATCGCAAAAAGTATATGATAGATTTCGATTTTTTGTAATGTTGCTGCTTACACACTTGGTGCTTATATAAAAAGTATCGCGATAGCTTCATAGATTATAATAGTTATTACAATTTTAAGGCACTAGGACTTTTATAAACAATCAGCGTTCCACGGACGTGTGCTTTCTTGTTGTCGAGGAGTGGAGCAAGCGGTGTGGTGCTTATGTTTTTTCCTCTGTACACAAAATATATTATTAAAATAATAAACGACGCAGATGAAGTCGCGGGTATCAGCTAGTCATAAATACGAATATGAGTTTGTTTTTTTAATGTATTTGTTAAGCCTTCACGTCTTAACTAGTCAACCGATCAATATGAAATTTGTTATATACGTTTTCAAGGGTACAAAAAAGGATATAGGGTACCTTTCGTCCTGAAATAGTGTACTACTCCCGAAGAATAGCTTAATATTTTACAATATCGTAGGTTTAACTCAAAGGGAGCGAAGTTGCAGGCAAAAGCTAGTAATTATTCTAAAGTAAAATATTGCTTACTAGTTATATTATTTATACTTTGTGGTGTATTTAGATATATGTTTGGCTCTCCGCGATACACTGCTACAGACGGACTGTAATTACGATGGGCGGTTCGCTTCCTGCCCTCACTGACGTATGGCCGAATACACTTTTTATTCTTGCGTACACTGCTCCAACTAACATTCTAAGCTTTATATATCATTTTTATCTGTACCCATATCGGTAGGAATGGTAGGTAGAGACTATCGAGATATTATTTGTAAATCGTTATGAGCCGCCTCCGTACGTTCAACGGTCGAAGTGACGCAAGACAGATGGTTTAAAAGATATAACCTAAGTACCTGTATGAGTGGCTAGTTGTTTTATATACTTCATAAGACTTTAATTTTGATGTGGTCTTACTTCATATGAAATATCTACCTAGGTACCCTAAGTTAGTAACAAGCTAAACACACCTATAGAGTATAGGTACTTGGCGACATATTTTAGCTTCAGGGAAGTAGTTAGGCGGATATTGAAATAAATCGTGCGATCAGCTAATAGCTTCATCACGATGTCTCCCTTAAACGAAAATTCCAGTTGGTTGCAAGATTCGAAGCTGAGTCGCTAGACGCGGCGTTTGAACAGGCTACCATTGACTCAGGCACTTTTGTTATTAGGGCAAAGTCTAATTGTGCTGAAAAGAAGAAAATCCTCAATACGTGTGTTTGTATGGAGTTTATACGTACAATTTCTTCTCTATAAGGTTTCCAATAGATACGAGGTGTGTTCAAAAAGTATCGCGAATTTTGAATTTTCGCGGGTTACGTATATTCGAATTTCGAATTTTTTGTGGCGTTATGTTGGTACTCATGTCTCTCACTTATGTCGACAAGCTCGGCCATTTTGAATGTTCATTTAATTGTTGACAGCTGCTTTGCTTGCACGTGTTTTGGATCGTCTTCGATTTTTACCTATTCAAAAAAATGGATCAAAGAACCTGTATCAAATTTTGTGTGAAAAACGAAATTAAGTGCGCGGATGCATTCCGAATGTTGACTGTGGCATACGGAGATCTACCTTGGATCGAAGCAACGTTTATCGGTGGTACAAAATGTTCTCAGAAGGCCGAGAAGATGTGAACGACGAAGAGCGTGCCGGACGCCCGAGCACTGCAACAACAGACGAAAAAATTAATGAAGTGGAGAAAATGGTATTGGCCAATCGTCGAATCACCGTTAGAGAAGTTGCTGAGGACCTAAACATATCGATTGGCTCGTGCCATTCGATTTTTATCAATGATTTGGGCATGAGACGGGTCGCCGCGAAATTCGCTTGTGCTTGTGCGCGACTTTTTGGCCAAAAACAACACACTAATGATGCCGCAGCCACCGTATTCCCCAGATCTGGCCCCCTGTGACTTTTTCTTGTTCCCTAAACTGAAGAGGCCCATGAAAGGACGACGTTACGCTTCTCTTGACGAGATAAAGACGGCATCGAAGGAGGAGCTGAACAAGATAAAAAAAAATGATTTTTTGAAGTGCTTCGAAGATTGGAAAAACCGTTGGCACAAGTGTATAATATCTCATGGGGATTACTTTGAAGGGGACAAAATAGATATTCATGAATAAATAAATAATTTTTGAAAAAACACAAAATTCGCGATACTTTTTGAACACACGACGTATACTATAAGTATAATAAAATCAGAGCCGTATAATAAAATGTATCCATTCGTGTAACATCAACAATGTATGTAGGTATCTAAGAGTATGTACAGGAACATAAGTAGAAGTAAAAGTAATGGCCGCCGACGTAAACATTGAAAGGCATTTTTTTGATCGGACCCGATTTGTTAGCTTTGACTATTTAACATATTCGTTGAACAATAGATTTTAGACCAGTAGCGGGTAATAAATAATTAAATGAATATTATGTTACTGGGAAAAGAACTCGTATCGTGGAAGTATGGGATTAAACTTTTTTTTTGTTTTTTATATCATAGGGGGCAAACGAACAGGTGGGTCACCTGATGGTAAGTGATCACCGCCGTCCATAGACACTAGCAACACCAGGGGAGTCGCAAGTGCGTTGCCGGCCTTTCAATATATGTGGGCCTCCGGCGCTCTCACTGACCGAACGAAACGCAACAGTGCGAGCACTGTTACTTCACGTCGGTTTTCTGTGAGAGGGTGGTACTACACCGGGCGAGCCGACCCATTCATGCTGAAACCAGTAATAGCTTCAGCGTAGCTCTACCACCAAATTGAAAAAAAAGCAGTAGTAATTGAGGAATATTTAACTTTTCGTTCATCTACAACCGATGATTTTGCAAATTAAATTTAAATAAATGAATATTTATAGATATACATATAAGAAATAATCTCTCTCTCTCTCAAACATGACGGTAGAGCTTTTTCTAAGTCCGCCAGGTTAGCAACTGTTGATGTATTCCGGCAGCAGCACTTGAGAGCCAGTCTCCCCTCTAGGTTTAGCGTGACTACCATCTTATACCACATCATAATTTAATATGAGATGAGATTGTGGTCAACCGCTAACCTATAAAGCATAACAAAAAAAATCTGCTAGGGCAAGTCAAAATGCAAAACATATAATTTTTTTTCGAACTGATTACACTGTTGACCTGGCAAGGCCTCTACAGTTTCACCGGACTACTAAGGGGAGCGCTGAAGGCACTCACCCGAAAAAATTAACGCAAAACATTTTAGTTTGTCATACTAGGTGCATTTCTATTCACTATAATCTTTGCACAGTTATTTAATGACGAGACTTGTTCTAAAATGTAAATATTGACTTATAATCTCTGTTTAAATAAAATATAAGTGAATACAACGACCTGTAACACGATAATATAATGGAATAGATAAGAATTCCAAAAAGATTAATAGTTATAGTTTATCGTAAAGGGAACTATTCAACCGTAACATAAAAGATAATCTTCAATTAATGTTTAAGATTTAACATAAACGATAACACCGTTCGTAGATAAGTAAAATCTCAAATTGCCGAGAGTAGGCAGCAGCGGCAAGCCGGGTTTGCCCGCTACCCCGTAATTAAAGCTGCCGAGAACCGCCCACCGACTTTCCATACACATTTTGTGTTTTTTTTTTTATCGTGTAAGATTACATACACGTTTTATGTAGCGAATGTAATGTTATTCTCTTTAATGTTATCTTGATTTATATGTATCTTTTCTCGAATATTCGTTTGCCGTTTACAAGGTATGGTGAAATTTGTATGATATTCTATTCTCGAAAAATTGAACAATTGTGTCCATTATTCAGATATAAAATCAATTGTTTGCTTCTTATTACACTGTACGTGCACTAAAGAATGATTTTTGGAAATTCAACCTCTACAGTGGTGTATATTAATATCTGTCTTAAAGAGTCGAAAATAATTACTACATAGAAAACGCGTACACGGCCGCAAGCAATTACTAATAGATGTATTATGTACTGAAAGTGAACCTTTTACAGGCCATTTATGTTGTTTATTTTGGCAACAGTACTGATAGAACATATATAATATGTACACTCAAGTCTTACAGAATTTTTACAGAACAACGGTGAGTTGAAAATATTCATTTGTTATTTTTACTCATGTTCACTTGAAAGTGATTGTTTATTTTTGGCTTTCATGGGAACTATTTCAATATAAATCATAATTAAATCATTTAATAAAAGAAAATTAACAGGTATGAAATTAATAAAAAAGTAACAATTAGCATTAGCATTTTTTTCGTTTAGCGTAGAGCTACGCTGAAGCTATTACTGGTTTCAGCATGAACGGGTCGGCTCGCCCGGGGTAGTACCACCCTCTCACAGAAAACCGACGTGAAGTAACAGTGCTTGCACTGTTGCGTTTGGTTCGGCCAGTGAGAGCGCCGCAGGCCCACATATGTAAAAGGCCGACAACGCACTTGCAACTCCCCTGGTGTTGCTAGTGTCTATGGACGGCGGTGATTACTTACCATCAGGTGACCCATCTGTTCGTTTGACCCCTATAATATAAAAAAAAAAAGTTGAAATTATCGGTAAGTTTGTTAGAAAAATAGAAAATTTTATCAAATATCTCGCGTTTTAAATTCAAAATAAAAAAAGAATTGTATTTACGTGTATTGTATTTTTTGTTTTTCTACAACTAGTCCTTTAACGTGGTGTCAGAGACTATAGGTTGTTTGTCAACGGGGCGACGCGATGTGTTCTTCATACTTTATACTTTGTTCTAAGATTTGAAATATATCGCGTAGTATTTATATCCGAGGGTGTTTGTGTGTGCGGTGATACTCCGCGTCTAAATTTTGTTTGGGAGTTATATGCCGGTGGGTAGGTATATAAGGTGATGGGTAGACTTACTAGGTAATGAGTAGGGATGAGTTGGGAAGTCATATTTAATTATTTATTTCAATTTCGTTTTGTTTTAAATTTTTTTTTGTTAATTAATTCACTTCTTCACTTTACTTCATTACCCACCAATTTCCTCCTACCATTTAATCACCATCGAAAGACAAACGTTCAAACAAATAGATATACCTACATGTCTATAAAATTCATTAAATTCGATCTTATTTCGTGCTGGTACATGTTTCAATCTACTAAATCTCTTTCTTTTTACAACTAAATGACCCCTGAATATCTTTCAAAATGTATACGTCATGTAGCTACCATAAACGAATTTCTACATCATTCATATACTCTTTGCAATAACTGCGAAATGTTGGCTAATTTCGATAACTTAAAAAATCAAGTTTTGAAAAGGATATATCTATTATTCGAAACAGTGATTTAATATATCTAAAAACAAGTATAAATTGCAGTGTCGATCTATTATTGCAAGTAGTGTGACTGTGGTTAGTGTAGGTACTTAAAATAATAATGCAACGTTTAACTTTAATAAGAAAGCACTACAGAAGACCTTTCAAGGCAATCATAACATGCACTTTGTGCACATAAAAATAATCACTAATCATTTTCCGGGGACTTAATTTACGTTTAACCTCATAACTTGTTCCATGTACAACCTAAATTAATAAAAAAACATAAACTAATTCTAGACCACAGAAATGCACCATCATTAAAAATATAATTATTTAAATTGATTCAGTGTTTTATAACTTAGAAGCAAAAATAAATTTCTTTATAATGTGTAAGGTTGTGTGATATATATTTGATTGATATAGGCATCGCTTTGCGGAAGTCCGTAATTAAATATTAGGATGGAAGTTACTTCGCACTTCCGCTTGGAATTGACTTGCCGGTTCTAGTCCGCTCGCATCCAGAACCGTCAACGTGAACGAGTGATCCACGTGTAATTGATTGTAGTCGTTACACGTAAATCTGCAACATATTTTAAATTAATTATAGTTATATTGTTTTACTTTTTTTTTGTTATATTATATTTTACCGATACATATCATCAATATCAATCAGTACTCTGTCGATGACAGGTTCAACCATCCGCCAACATCAGGTTCAACCGCGGACCAACGACAACTTTTAATTACTTTTTGTTGTTTCACACACGTTTTCTGTCGTAGTGAGACTTGACAGCGGCTAATCAATTCCAAGCGGAAGTGCGAAGTAACGTCCATATAAGCCAGACACACGGACAGCGACATTGTTTTAGATGGCTTATTATTATTACTATGAATATTAAAACTAACACGAATGGTATGTTCACACAAATAAACTGTAATTAAAATCCAAAAAGAGAACTCATGAATGAATATGCCAGATAGTTTCTCATGTTTATTAAAATCTCCGGGTACGTCGGTTCGGTTCCAGTCCAGACATAATTTATGTGCTCGAGCGAGGCATGGGTTGACCATTCATTTGTTTTTTAACCCGCTCCCATGCTCGAGTTAAGTTCTTTTATTTTTTAGACAAGGTTGATTAGTTTTAAGGTTGGTTCAATCGATGCTTTTTGTCTGTGGTCCTTTGAAGGCGTAAACTTTGCGTTGTGACATGAAATATTGATGCATGATTTGTTTGGCGAAACATTTTTTGTAATCTTGGGTAATACTTTTTTTAGTCTTTGTTTTAAATTAGAACCCATAGACGTATATAAGTAGGGCATTATTTATACCATTTAGCTAATTACAACCTAGCTGATGCATGCGACTTCATTCTCGTGCTTAGTCTAAATTAGTCGTAGCCTGTTAAGAATAATATTATAATTGTAGCTTTGTTATTACTAAGCCCCTAATATGTATACAGTTTTTCAATTACCTCTGTTAAATTTGTATCATTACTGCTTAGGCTTACAAAAATCCATAATTATATGTAGTCTAGATAATGATTCGAGAAGTCCTCTCTTTGGCTGTAAAAAACTCGTCAGAATTAGTCAAACCGGTTCGGAAATAGTTTAAACAAATATTAGCCACTTCCATTTTATTATTTTTCTTTTTTTTTATAAATATATTTCTTCTTGTAAAGATTTTTTCTAATATTTAAAATTAAAATGTATTTAAACACTTTGATAATAACATGTTTTTGATTAATGAAAATATGAAATCTCCTAAATGAAGTTTATAATAATACGGCCAAATAAAAATACGTATATAAACTGTTAAAGACCTTAAAATCAAATAAAAACATAGCATTACTTTAAATTCCCAATAGTTAACTAAATGTAAAATTACTAGCTAATTTCCGTCCGCTTATTTGGCATTATAGAAAAAAAACAAACAGATCAATCGTACCCAAAAAGAAGTAGCCTAACGCCGAAAAATTCAATACCGAACGGTCATATGCCCGATAAGTTCAGTAGTTATGATGTTTTGGGCCTCTAAGGGACCATATTTTTATTGCATACAATATACAGTATACATATATGAATGCGTAATAGATCCGTCAATCTATTTCTAATTTTAATTTAGCTGTACTGTATTCCGTCTAATACAGTTAGGGGTATAGAAAGTAGGCGTAACCCGTAAGAATTGTATATAACATAATCCATTCTATATATTAGGGTTTACTAGAAAAATTGAGGTTTTGCTTTTCTTTAAATAATTGTGAAATATTGTTAGGGAATACTAAAACAAAGACTCTATCAAAATCCGAGCCCTTAATATTGATGTTCATAAGCCGTGGAATCGAATTTTTCCATTTCTCATCCAATTGACACAAGATATATTTTTTAATTTAGAAATTTTTATAACTCTTCCTCGGATTGTCGTTCTGATAAAACCATTCTTATAGGAAATTGAATGTCTTTATAAGATGTTATATGATTTTTTGATAAATCAACTCCTGTAAAAGTTATTCAAGGTTAAAGTTAGACATTGAATGAATTTAGAAATTGAAGAAGTATCTGTTGTTTGTCCGAACAAAACTGAATAATGGCTGAACTGATTTTGACGGGATATTTATTGGCAGATAGATGATTCTTTAGAGAGCTATTTATGCTGTATAGGTTTTCCTCTGGGACTGGGGAGCAGTAACAAAACATACTTAACAGAAGTTAGGACTAATGACAAAATAAAAGAAAGCCCATAATTAGTCAAGAGAAATATCTACATAGTTCCCATGAGACAGCAAAACTTAAGAACTAATGAAATCCCAGGAACCTATTAGCTTCTTAGTTGTACTATTTACATTTCTACGATTCAAACACCAAACCATATCATTAATTTAATTAAACTTACGATATTACTGTAATTTTTTTTTTGCCAAAGAGTGTACACATATTGTAGATTAGTAGACGTAAAGATCGAAATATATCTAATAAATGAATAGTTATAAATTAAAGGCTTCGATTCGTTATTAGTTAGTAAAGGAAATTATCACTAGAACTCATCAATAGTTGCTACACAAAAAAAAAAAGAAAATCGGTTAACAAAGGAAAAAAGGCAGTGATTTTTTATATCTACGCCTATTCATATATAAATGCACAACAACATAGCTCTAATTGGAAATTATTATTAATATGTCTTAATATGTAGGTAGGTTACCTACTGCACTCAAAAACCGGCTACAACAAAGTTTTTAAAGTAATATAATAATACTGTACATAGCATTACAAATGCTTTAACGTTCATAGTACGGCGTTCGTAAAAATATTCTTTGCGGTTGATTTCATACTGTAGGCACGCAAGGCTTGCCAACTACAGAAAATTTATTTGTGAGGTATTATAGACAATTGAAAGAAAGAATTTTTTTTTGTCGACACAAATGGAATATATAGAGGTGGAAATGTCTAACTACTCACAATACCACTCACCTACATGGTGCAATTTTAATAGGGGCCCAAAACGATACAATGATGTCCAATCGTTGAACTTTTATATAGTAATTTCAAATGCAGGACAGTTCTGATCCAAAATAATTAGAATCTCACCTCGAATATCAAAGAGTAATTATAAATAATTTACAGAAACAGTAATAACTTGATTATTATTATTTTTTTAAAGTAGTATTGGTTTGCGTTACCATGAATTGAAAAATGACTACATATTCTATACTATTTTGGAAATAGCTGGCACTCGTGATTTTTTCATGTGAGCATCATTGTAATAACCTTCTCTAACCCATTTACTGATTTCAAGTTACCTTTGATTTTATTACAATAGAAGCTAAGCCTCTACGGAGAAAAATAATTATATGTCTCCTGTAAGATACCCTAAGAAGTCCTCTATTTGCCAGTAAAAGTTTAGCACAATTGGTTTAGTTCGTTATGAGATTAATCCGGACAAACAGCTAAACACTTTATTACTTTAACAATATAGTTTATGTAAAGAGGAAAAAACATAAGTTTACCACACCGCTTGACCTATTTCCTCAGGGCAAGAAAGCACCAGTCATTGAAGGCGTATAAAATTGTTATTTCTTAGAACTTTAATAACTTTATATCAAATATAGCTACCAGAATGATTTTTATTTGAATAAGGACCAAGGGTCTAAGAAGTAAAAAAAATAATATCAAAATCTATCCAGTAGTTTTTGCGTTATTTGCGCACGACGACTGCGGCCCTCAAAAATGTTATTTATATAGAAGATTAAAACG
The DNA here is from genome assembly GCA_035772565.1 of Antheraea assamensis. Lineage (NCBI taxonomy): Eukaryota > Metazoa > Arthropoda > Insecta > Lepidoptera > Saturniidae > Antheraea > Antheraea assamensis. The sequence continues at coordinate 1,802,536 of JAQQSE010000050.1, read as the reverse complement.
GCATTTCGTAGGACTTCTCCCAGACAGTCGCTCCAAGAAACGTCCGATCTCTCACTAGACGCTTGGTGCCTCTAGCCAGAGCACACGCCATACGCGGCTTGGTGTCAAAGAGCATGCGTTGTTCGACCACAATACTCGCGACCGACTCATGTTCATACCCCATAAAATGTGGTCATGTGAGCTGTTCTTCACTATACATTTTGCGGTTAGGTTAAGTGTAAAGTCAGAATTTTAAAACGAATTGATTTTTGTGACTAGCTTTTTGAAATCACTGAACTGTAAATGGCGACGAGTAAATACGATGAACTAAAGCAAGCTATTAAGAATGTATTCTTATGCTAGTCCCACACCTACTCGCCGCACTAAAAACTAATCTCATAATTAATTTCGATAAAGACGCAGAATAATGTTCGCTCACCTTTGTCATTTCAACAATAAATCGAAATTAGCCTCTTCAAATTCTTTTGATACGTGTAAAAACCGTAAAAACCCTAATGAACATTTGTTTGTTTGCCTTTTAGGCTTAATTTTGCATATATTTTGGCAGGGATTCATACAAAAGGACATAGGGTACTTACTTACTGTCACCTAGAAAAACGTACAGTTCTTAAGCTATAGGTCAAACGTACATTAACGCGAGCCAAGTTGGGAGCAAAAGCTGATCACCAATATTATATTATCAAAATACAAAAGTGCTATAGTTTGATTTTATTTATTTTTCACTAGATGTGACAAACGGTTTGACTCTTTGAAACTTGTAAAAAAGTTGAATTACTTTTTTTATTGCGTTCCTACAAATATGGCCATAAGTGTATACTTAATATAAATAATAGCCAATTGTTCAATGTATGTAAGCGCATGACTTCAGAACGGCTGTACCTATGTGATTAATTCTTTTTATGTTGTGTGCGTAATTGTCAGTAGTAGGTTAGTATGAAATGTTTATAAAATCGTACAATAAATTGAAAATTTTGGGTTAAAATATCTCCATATAAAAAAAGAGAAACCGAAGAGAGTAGGGAAATCTTCAAAAATATTTATAGACTGACATTCAGTTGTTCTGTTGCCATTTTATTTCATTACACGGTCGTTCCACCGTAGCTAGTATTTGTAAAGATTCAAATTGTTATAAGATATCCCTTTTTTCGAAATAAGCCTCACTTACGACTGCTATTTACTATTATTATGTACTATCTACAAAATAGAAAACCTAATGATATAAAAAACACTACAGCTGTCTATTCGAACGCGCTACACAAAAAGTATCCAACGGATTCCGAGTGGAATTCTTTGAAATAACATAAGTTGCTAGGACATAATTTAGGTACATACATGTTTCCTCTTGTCGTAATGCTTATACAGACCGCTACAATGTAATCGTAATTGGTAGTTTTTTAAATCATACTTTTAACATGTAGTTTTGATTAATTATTTATTTTGTTTATATTTCTTTTTAAGCCATTAATCAGGTCATATAAGGCTTAATGATAGCGTGATACATGTGGATACAAATATTACAAAGAACTTAAAACGATGATGGCTACAGAGCCACTGGGTTAGCATGTTCCGATACCGCGTCGATTGACATAAGTTGGAAATCTTGCGTAAGATCCGGTTCTTACGGCGAAGGAAAACATTGCAACGAAACCATAGCACGGTGGTAGGGCTTTTTCTAAGACCGCCTGATAAGTTAGTAATCTGTGGCCAAGCACCTAGACCTATGTTCTGGCAGCTGCACTTGAGTTCCAGTCCCTCAAGGTTTACGGTGTTTACCAACTTAAACCACATACCACCTTCTGTAGGTGGTAGAGCTACGCTGAAGCTATTACTGGTTTCAGCATGAATTGGTTGGCTCGTCCGGAGTAGTACCACCCTCTCACAGAAAACCGACGTGAAGTAACAGTGCTTGCACTGTTGCGTTTCGTTCGGTCAGTGAGAGCGCCGGAGGCCCACATATTTAAAAGGCCGGCAACGCACTTGCGACTCCCCTGATGTTGCTAGTGTCTATGGACGGCGGTGATCACTTACCATTGGGTGACCCACCTGTTCGTTTGCCCCCTATAATATAAAAAAAACAGTCATTTAACATCAGGTGGGACGTGATGTGATACATGACCATGGTCAAGTTTAAAGTCTATCGCGAATTACTGATAGGTGTTTTCCAGCTGCGACACTTCGAGGAACCAATCCTGTCATTTAGGTTTAGCATATTACCATCTTTGATCAAATCGTCAACGTTAGATGTCATTGTGATCGAACGCTAAAGCTGTGTAATCTATAAAAAAAAACTTAAACAAGTCTTCAACGAAAAATTTGAAGGTGTACCTTTAGTTTTATTTTGGTAATCTAAAAGGATTATTTATTAAAAAAAACACTAAAAGGTGTTTAGTTATTATCTACATTAAGTAACGAGTTGTTCTTTTCCAGTGGAGTATCTATTAGCAAGAAAAAAACTTATTTTTATCTCTCTTTTTTATACATAAATGTCATATTAAAATATTATATAGTACAAAACAAATTTAAAATATTAGTATAG